>CALSDN010000014.1:0-29241 GCA_943733655.1 Yamadazyma jaroonii
TGGTGTTTTCGACATGTTTTCACCAACTCATCATCGACTTTCTCCCTTTTGCAGCCGTCACAGAAAAATCCTGCACAGAAAATGTCGCAAATGAAATCACGACATACGACATAGGGGACATTTACGACATTATTGTTTAGAATGAAATGGGGGTAGTGGAATGGTTTATTGGAATGTTATGGTGGATCAGGTGTTGCTTATATGTTAGACGGTTCTGGTGGGCTCAAGAAGTCGATTAATCATCTAATTTTGTTTGCGATTTTGTGACTTCCAGCTTTGTTATTATGATGGGATAGTATTGTGCGAGGAGACATTATTTTGCAACAGTATGGTGTGTTTAGTAATTACATTTGTATTTCTGTCACACACGGTTTGTTTCATTTGACGGGCTGATTGTGTTGGTCTGATGAGTATCGAAGCTTTTAAAGCAAAAAAAATTTTTTTTTCTTATTTTTTGCCAATTCTGTCAAATTTATCAATGATATAGGGTTTGTCACAGCAGAAGGTGAGAGTATATGTAAAATAAAAAGAGTTAAAATGAGCGAGAAAGTATTTGAATGACAAATAAGGACATTCAGGGGATTGGTCTAGTATAGTGTCGAACTAGGAGACTTAAGTAGCGAAAATGGGGAAGTTCAAGGGGAATTCAGTAATTCAAGATCTCATGCTATCAACAATGATTTGAGTATAAAATCCGTACAATTTCCGTAGTTTAAAAACACCAGCAGATATCTGGTCACCATAAATATCTACGACCCCTGTGACATCCAAAGTGACCAACTGTGTTTAAAAGCTTCTGAATTTTGAGAAGAAATTCGCAGGGACGCGAAGAGATGGATTTCTTTGACTTACCTACTCATCTCCCCAATGCCAGTGGTCCGGTGAATGAAGATGGTCCCGAGGAGACAGGAACTCGTATTGAATCACACAAACCTTTAGAATTGCCCTCAAATGAGGGATATTCAGCCAATGAACCACTCAAAACTGAGGAATCATCCCAACCTCCAAAAGATGAAGATACAGATGAAGAGCTTTTAACTATACAAGGTACCAACATTAAACTCGAAACGGAGGAAGATATACAGAAATGGATCGAAGAAAGGAAGAAAAATTGGCCATCCAAGCAAAATATCGAACGTAAGAAGGAAGAACCTCCAGCCAAAAAGGCCAAAAATATATGTAAGTTCTATCAAAAGAATAAGAGTTGTAAGTATGGGGCAAAGTGTAAGAATGTTCATGAAGATAGTTTTGTCCCCAATAGATTCGAATATAAGAACGACCAATCATTGTTTAAGATGTTGGTGAAGAACGATCAACTTCATGAGAATAATCAATTCATAGAGTTCTTAAGGTATATAGATAAGAGAGGAGTATTGAAGGATGTATAAATATAGGTGCTCAGGTTGAGCAATGGTACTAATACTGACGGTTAGTAATCTCTATGGAGTATAATCTTCTAATCCAAATTTATCCGCAGCTTCTAACATGATCCGACACTGTTTCCCAATATCTCCCAATTTGGATATGACGATTTCATTCCCTTTACCAAAGCCATAGATAGAATATTTCAATCCTACTTTATTACAGAAGTTGATAACTAAAGGTTGGACATCTCTAAGGTTATGTCTTGGTAATCGAGGGAATAAATGATGAATGGATTGGAATTGTAAACCTCCATGAAAGAAATCAAACCATTTTGGACAATCCACGTCCATGGTAGTTCTGAGTTGTCTCATAACGAAAGATTCACTAACTCCATAATCTGCCGTTGACATAGCGAAGTGCGATAACGTGATTTGAACATGAACAATGAAACTAGCAAAGTTTGAAAGGAAAAGGAACTTAAACCTATCACCATTGGTATCGATCAGTTTATAACACCAGAAGTAAAAATACCAATAAGTGAAGAATGATAATCCAATGAACTCCAAATATCTAAACCATGCAGCTTTACCTTTCTTAGGACTTTCTCCCATAATCAAATATGTCCATGATAATCTATATAAATTAAATCTTCCAAAAGATAAGATTACGTAATACAAATATTTTTGGAAAGGGATCATAAATTTAGCAAAAGCATCGAATTCCAAGATTTTATCGTAATAGGTGGAATAAACATTGGTAAATAACCTGGTGGATACGGCAAAGAAGGGTAAATGTTGAATATCTGGATCATGAACGGGATCATTAGTGATTAAATGATGAACATTATGATTTTTCTTCCACCAACCAAGACTTAAACCTCCGAAGAAATCAGCTATAACAATTCCAAACACATTATCTATGTAATAATCATGGGATATGGATAAATGACCGGCATCGTGAGCTATGAAAGTACCTTGTTGCCAAGTTAAACCGAGTATTATGGCACTAAGGGATAAATAACCCAATTTGAAGAACGATACCGCATATAAGAACATACTACTAAGCTTAATGATCTCTCTGATGTAATTCCAGTAGTTACATTGATAGAAATTCAACTTGATGATTTCACTATGTAATTTATTATATTCGTCTCTTAAATGATTTTGGGTGGTATAATCCAATGGTGGGAGGTCCAGGAGTTCCTGGAGGGTAAGGGAATTATCATAATTCTGACCAATGACTTGGGGATCAACTATGGTGGTAGAAATGGGGAAAAGTTCGTTTTTGTTAGACTCTGACACCATTACATTTTGGGGTACTTTGGCGGAAACTCTGGCGTTAGAATTGGGGGTACCATAGTTTCCACCTTGAATGGGTGGTAGTAAGTTTTCCCAAGGATAATCTATCACACCTATACGATATTTCATGAAGGAATCAACGGTCTCTTGACAATGATAAGCGAGCATCTCATCAGTGGCATCTCTACCGATCATATGAAGCACGGCTTTGTCGCCACCGGGATGGTAGGGAATCCAAGGAGTGAGGTTTAGGACATTGTCTTTGTATATGATGATGACTTTACCGTTATCTATGAGGTTTAGTATGGTTGAACGTGGGAGTACTTTCATTGATAGATTTCTTTCAGATCTGGCGCGTGGTTAGCACAGCCGCGGTACGAAGGAATTGTACGATGAAGTGGTACGATGGAGTGGTGCGATGGGGTGGTACGCGAATGTTATAGTCAGAAGAGAGGACATTGAGACAGGGTAAGTTACAGGGTACAGAGACAGGGTAAGTTACAGGGTAAAAGAAGGGTAAAAGAAGGGTAAAAGAAGGGTAAAAGAAGGGTAAGTTACAGGGTAAAAGAAGGGTAAAAGAAGGGTAAAAGAAGGGTAAAAGAAGGGTAAAAGAAGGGTAAAAGAAGGGTAAGTTACGGGGTACAGAGACAGGGTAAAAGGTAAAGGCAGAGTACAGAAGAAACGATATATATTCTAGAACCAGTCTAGCGGTCAATGCACTTCGGTTTGGACCTCAGGATTACTTCCCTCTACAAAAACCCTCGCATCCTCTCTACTAATTTCTTCAACATTACTCACTCTATCATTAAACGTAACTCCATAGAATTTATCTGCCACCATCAACATTTCTGGTCTGAAAGTGGTACAGATGAATTGAGCTTTCCCACTCAATCCCTTTATCATCGTAGCCACAGCTTTCCTATACTGAGTATCCAAATTAGCATCAATTTCATCAAACAAATAGAAAGGTGCTGGATCACAATTTTGGATAGATAAGATAAGTGTGATAGCACATAAAGATTTCTGACCTCCTGATAATTGTTCAATCCTTTGTTGTTCATCATGCTTGGAATTGAACGATACTGAAATAGATACTCCAGTATAATTATCGATTTCATCAGGATGTTGAGATTCTCTTTCCATGATCAATTTCCCTGTTCCTAAAGGTACGAGAGTTTCAAAGATCTTTGTGAAGTTACTGGCGACATTATCGAAAGATTTCTTTATGGCTTGATGTTTCTGAATTTTCAAATCATCAATCAACTTCTCAATAGATTTCTTGGATTCATTCAAATCTTGTCTTCTACCTAACAAATCATTTCTTTGGTTATTGAAGATATCAAACTGTTCAATGGCTTTCTTATTGATATGAGCATATTTCTCCAATTCCTTATTGGTAAGATTAAGTTTAGATAACAAATCATCGTTGGTAAGACCGTCAAATTTCTCATAATCAAAGGCTTCTTCAGGTAAAATCCCAATATCACTGATTTTCTTCGTCAATTCTGATTTTCTATTGGAATAAATGGTCTTTTTATTGAAGTTAACTTCAAGGTTTTTCGATAACTTTTCAATTTTCTTCATAAGTTTGATTTGTGACTTCTTTGACTTATCAAGGAATTGTTGTTTGAGGGAAATTTCATTATTAAGGCTTTCAATTTCAGTTACAATTGTACTAATGTTGTCGTTTAGCTCGTTTAATTGAGTTTTCAATCTAGATAATTCATCATTGGCTTGTTCAACATCGAAATCCAAAGAACTTAAAGATTCTGTGAGTTTAGTCAAATTTGGTTGATAATTAATCAATAATTCCGATTCAAATTGAGTGAGTTTACTTTCAATTTCACTACTTTCGCTAACAATTTTATTCAATTTATCTTCTTGGCCATTGATTTCTGAGGTTAAATCATTTAAATGTTGAATTTCTTCATTACTGAGATCATTAGTGAACTCTGAACCGAGTTCTTGTTGTAATTGACTCAAATTAGTGACGATATTTTGCTTGATGGTGGTTAAAGAATCGAAATTTCCTCCTAAAATCTTCAAATCTTGATGATTATTATAAATTTCATTGGTTATTTGTGCCAATTGTTGCTTTAAAGGAATTTCATTGGACTCCAATTCATCCAAAAGTTTCAATTTACTGGTTAATTCGTTGTTTTTATCAGTAAATTGTTGATTTACTTGGTCTAATTTCCGTTCAAGATCAATTAAAGCTTCTTCATTACGAGAGAAATCGGCCATTTTCCGGGTTTTCAATTTCATAGCATCTAAACGAGATGATTTATAATCTCTGAACCCCCCAGTCAATGAACCTCGGGATTCGATCCCATCACCATCTAACGTTATGGCATTTAAATTATATTTCTTTGAAAGTTCAAGACCTTTAGTCAATTCACTCACCACTATAGTGCGTCCAAATACTCGTTGAATTACTTTTGTGATCTTACTATTAGTATATTTGATTTTCTTGATCAAAGGAATACATTGATGTTCGGTAGAATCAGGGTATTCATAAGTATTGGCTGTGATTCTATTCAAAGGTATGAAAGTCAATCTCCCCATTTTCTCTTTAATAAGATATTCCATCAACATAGAAGCAGTTTCATCAGTATCTACTACCACATGGAATAATGAATTCCCAGCAATTACTTCAGCTGCTGTTTTATATTTATCGGAAACAGAGAAAAGATTGATTAATGGTCCATAAACTTTATCTTCAAGATTCAATTTCTTCACCAAATTTTCAATAACATTTAATCCTTGCACTTGTAATCGATCCATAGTTTGATTAACTATATTTGTGGCATTATTCACATCATTAACTAAAGAATCTTTGATACTTTTATGTTTGATTTCATCTCTCCAGTAGGTTTTCCTAGTATCCGATAAACCATTGAGTTCAGATTTCAATTCATTGATGGACTTTTTGAGTTCACTGACTTGGCTGGCTTTTAGGTGATGATAATCATTCAATTTAGTGGTCAAATTATCTTTTGAAATATCTAAATCTTTAATATGATTTTTCTTTTCGGCGATTTTCTCCGAAAGTCGATTCATTTCATATTCTTTAGTATTTAAATCCTTAGTGAATCTTTTGATTTCCTTATTAAGCCATTGATCACGTTCTTTCTTACTATTAAACTTCAGAAACCTATTTTGTTTGGAATATAATGCTCTTTGTTGAGTAGATAATTCGACTAATTTATTCTTTAACTTCTTTTCTTCTTCGTTTAACTCGTTTAATCGAGGTTTATATTGAATAATGTTTTCGTTAGTATCATGAATAAGGGATTTATACTTATCTATTGAAGATTGAATTTGACGATTTTTCGATTTAGTTAAAGTGAATTCTTGAGTCTTTTCATTGAATTCATTCTCTTTTAAAGTCACAGAACTCAATGTTTCATTCAAATATTCATCTAATTGGGATTTTTCAATGGTTTTCACCTTTAATTCGGTCTTTAATCCATTAATTTCTTCATTTTTCTCATTACTTTGTTTCTCTTCATCTTCTAATTGTTGTAAAAACTGTTGACTGGCATCTAAATCTTCATGATATTCAAGTTCAAGGTCTCGAATACGATTCTCTATATCTGTGACTTCTCTATCGAACAAATTGAATTCAAATATCTTCCTTGATTTATCTACTTGTTGATATTGTTTCAAATCATCACTTTCTAATTGTAAGTCACTTAATCTTTCATTAATGGAACTCAAAGCTTCATCGATTCTTTGTCGTTTAAGATTAGAATTCTCCATTTCTTTAAGGGATTCTTTCAATTTTAACTCAAAGATCTTAGCTCCACTAACATCCTTCAATAACGTCAATCTCTCGCTATCTTTGGAATTAGTTAACGCCGTGATCTTTCCTTGGGGTACTATATAATAAGGGTTTGATCGGGAGAACCCAGCACTTTCCAATAAGTTCATTATATCTGATCTTGTGGCAGTCTTATTATCTAGGGAATAATCATCTTTCTTCAATCCAATAGTTCTTCTAAGTGACACTTCGTCCTTACTTATAGGTAATCGTCTATCGACATTATCGAAGATAATCTCCACATAAGCAGACATTACAGTTCCTGATCCTTCATGGATTAAACCTTGTCTCTCTTCTCTAGTCATATGAGTATAGGCATCACTTAAAACGAATCTAATGGCTTGGAAAAAATTCGATTTCCCTGATCCGTTTCTTCCTACCACCACATTGAACTCGGGGGAGATGAGGTCAATGACAGTGGTATCCTTATAGGTCTTGAAACCTTGGATAATGATCTTTTTAATGAACATACGCGTTTGTGATAAGTACAAAATGAGATCGCGATATATGTATCAGTGCGGTACATCAGATTTGACAAGGTTTGGCTAGGTGATGGAAAAAGAGGGTGTTAGACTCGGGGGTGTTAGACCCAGGGAGAGGAAGGAGCCGGTGCACGGTAAGCTAAGAGAATAAATATATTAAAAAAAACCTTCTGAAACACCCTCTAAATCTCATCCAATCCATGCCATGTCTGTCCAAATCTATCCTTAAGATCTCCATAGTTCTTGAGTATACTGAACGGTTGTTCTAGTTTATGATACTTTGTAGGTGGAAGAGCAAACGGAAGTCTTACATTCCCCTCTGAGCCATCACTCTTATACACTGGAGTGAGATCTCCCAGAATTAAAACCCCTACTTCATAACTGGCCACCTTATAATAATGAATATCTCTCCATTGTCCACTACCATACCCCCATGCTTGTTTGGAAAGATTATGACTGGTTAGAAGTACCCATTTCAATGACTTCCAGTCGTCTCCGTTATCACACATAAACATCTTAACGTGAGGTAAGGTGGTTTCTCTACCAGAAATATCTTGGCCATTATTCCATCTATGGAAGTATGGTTTCAAGAGTTTATATTGATTCTGGCCATCAGCAGTGGTGGTATAGTTGTAATGTAACATTTCGCTTGACCTGAACCCCAAATCGTTGTTGATCATATCTTGGATGGAAGGATAAATGATATGAGGTTTATAGTTGAAAAGCTGTTGATGAGATTTGGTCAGTTGTTCTCCCGGTGGTAGTACTTTCAAGTCTCCAGCAATCACAGGACATAGAAGGTGGGTGAATATTGAAGATACTTGAGTTTTTGTGGATGAAAGGGGGGATGCAATGGAAGATACTTGAGCTAGGATATTATGATGTTTGGTGGTTGAAAGGTTTTTGGTTCGTTTTAATACTTGATATAACTTTCCATACCCATAAATCTCACTATCATCTTTAAGATCATCTAAGGAATACTGGCCTGGTGCTGAAGTGACCAAATCGACATCAATGGTGTCAAAATTGTAGGTTTTAAGTCGCCCACTCAAACTAGTCAATTTGGTGTCTTTATATTTCAAAAGGTAATCCCCGAGATCTTTCTGGAACTGTAGACCCTTCTTATGGGTACTAGAACCCTTAGGGAGTCGTTGGGACCGCCAGCACATCTGTGTATACCCACCAAAATCCATTTTAGTGAAATTGGCAGTCATGACGATCACCTCCATAGAGTCATGGAAGAAGTTGATCATCATTTTTGTATGATGAGAACCATACCTATCGGGTAATCTAGCTACCACTTCACTTAGGAAGGGATACATCTTCTTGGTGGCAGGATCAAGGATATTTGAACCCGTGATGAAGGTGAGTGGACGTAAATTAGTGATGAAATTGGGATGTAAATAATCTAAAACCAACTGGATATCCACGGAGAAATTGAACTGATACGTTTCAATCATTTCAGGGTCACCCAACAAGTCGCCAAGTCTAACAGTGTCGTTGTTCCCATCTTTAGAAGTATTACTAGGACAATAAAGTAAACGGAACGGACTCGTTTTAGAACCCCCAGTTTTCTTCTCTACCAGTTCGATCTGTTCTTTCTCGGTATCTAGTATGCCGGTTTTAGCCTCACTTCCACCAATTTTGGCCCTCTTGGCCCAATGATCTCGAGCTGCACTGGCAGCAGACCTCTTCTCCATAATTCGCGATTAGCTGTTATCATGGTCCAATTCAACTACCAGAATAACGAGATCGTTTCGTCTCCAACAGTCATTGTCAGTGGTTCCAGTACTATCAGCAGAGGAATTGTGGAGTTCATTAACAACGAGAATCAAGTTTTCCCTCCTCAAAGTTTCGAAATCAATAACCACCAATTCAAGGCTATAGTTCATGTTTCACCTGATAAGAATTATTTCAAAGTCAAGGCATTTGAAGGAATCATTGATGGTTATGGATTCCCCCAGAAAGGTAAGGAAGTCGACTCGGGGGAATTGTCGTTATTGTACTATCCTTTGAATAATAAACCTATTCATTTATGTGTGATTTTGGGCCGAGATTCCAATGGATCTTACGATATGCCGAAATACAGGACCGCCAGAGGTGAAGTGGCCAACTTGGACATGGCAGTGAAGAAACTCAAAGTAGCAGGGAGACTAATGCAAGCATACACTCAAGATGAAATGAGATTGAGTGGACTCAGTAATAGAACGTTCCAATTCGTTGAAGAGACTACTGACCAACAAGGAATCTTTGGTTATAACGTGAAGTCCCCCACACCTCATCAGGAAGTGAAAGTTCATGTTCTTAGGTCACCTAAGACGGTAGCAGAGTTAAGAGACCCAAATTTGGCTCAACAGAATGCCAAAGGTACCAATACTGGAGGACTTTTCAGTCATGCCTTGGACTTAATCAAAAACTCCCCTCTTTATGGTGCTAGAAATCAATCAGGGACATGTATTCAATGTGCAGTGATTTATCTTGATGCTCATTATGATGTTGGACAAGATCTCATTTTAACCCATGCTGCCCTTGGTGGTGGGAATGGTGATATCAAATTAGCTATCTTTGGATCCCATGGATTACATCTGTGGCCATCTAATTTCCCCCAAACAACCTCGACATTTTTAGATGCCACTCATTTATCTAAACGAGAAGTAGCTAACGATGCCAACCAATGTGGAACCAGTTGGGAGTGTTTAAACATCACTATGGGAGCGTTCATGCATGAGATAGGTCATCTGTTAGGTTCACCCCATCAAGTTAATGGGGTGATGTTGAGAGATTATATTTGGTGGAATAGATCTTTCATGACAAGAGAATCAGAATGTCTTAGAACTTCCTCCCGAGGTGGTATTATTGGACCTAATGGATGGCCAGGGAATCAGGTTTGTCATTGGAATATTTTGGATAAGTTCCGGTACTTACACCATGGATCCTTTGCCATCCCTACTGATAACGATACTTCTCATGTTTATAGTACTACCTTTAAACGAGATAATTCTTACCATGGACAAAATCCTGCTTCTTATGTGATCAATGATGGTAGTTGTGTGATAAAATCGGGGCCAGGGATCTTTTTGATCGAGGTGGTAACGAAAGATTTGACTCGATACCATATTCCTTACTTACCGCAAAATTATGGTGGACCGGGACTTCAACACGAAGTTGTTCTTGATTACCACCATTTATACCAATGTTTAGGCAAGGATAAGGATGAGAATTACGCCGTCAGAGTGTTATCATTGGCAGGAGACTTATACATTTCTAACTTCAAAAAACATGTCACTAGAGATATCATTAGGTCAGATTTTGGTCTTGGTCTTGGAGACATTGATGGGTATAAGAGTGAGATCTTAGGAAGAGATAACGGTGATGAGAAGATGATTGGATTTGATCTTTCAAAAGTATCTAAAGTTAGGGTTTACCATGGAGGAGCTCTTGATGGAGTGAGGTTCTATTCATCTGCACCCCCAGTTCCCGCTAGAAATTATATGAATAAGCTTGTTAGTAAGATCAGTAGTAGCGACAAGATGGTCGGTTTAGGTAACGAGAAGCCTCATTACACAGACATTGATGTTGATGCTAGCAACCCTATAGTTAAATTTCATTTCCGAAATGGAGCATGGATTGATGCTATTCAGGTGGAGTTCGCTGATGGAAGTAAATCGGCGATGTTGGGTAATAGCAGTGGTGGACACTTGTCTACTTTGGAAGTTCCAGGAGCTGGGTATAGAATCGTGGGGATGTATGGATATGTTGGAGGATGGATGAACGGGGTAGGTATTATATATGCTGCTAAGTAGAAATATATCTTAGGGGACGAATTTTGGTTTACAGTGGTGAGCCAAACTCTAGCGGGGGTCCAAATTCCATGGGTCGGTCAACTTCCAGGGGCGGGCCTACTTCCAGCGGTGGGCCAACTTCCAGCACCCAGTGGACTGTTGATCCATAAATTCAAATGTCGCCGACAATGTCGTCACGACGGCAATGGATTTAGGGCCATAATTTTACTGGTAAATGGACCTGGAAGTACCCAGAAACCACACAGTAGTGATCTCCGGATCCATAAAACCCAAGTCCACTAACCTCACTGATCCCATGGTCTCTCTAAAACTTTATCTCTCGCCTGATTGTATTCTACGGGATATTTATTCACCAATCCAGATTGGCTTCGAAATAACCCCAACAACGTCGTGTTACCATGTTTAATGTTACGGATCCGCAGTTCTATGTCCTTGATGTCGTTAGTCAACTGTTCGACCTTGGAAACACCACCATTGGGCTTGAAGTTGGCCAGATGTAGGGATTTGAGGGATTGGAGTTTTTGTATCACCAATTGACGCTTTTCATTGATCTTCTGGTTTTCATTGTTGAGGTATCCGGATAGTTTGGTCTGGAGAACAAGGGATTTGTCGAGTTCCATGGAATCAAGGCCATGGGAAAGGGTGGAAGTGAGGTATTGAGTATCGGGAACGGCGTTGTATGTGAGTCTTTCTTCGGTATCACTTAAAAGGTAACTTGAATCGGAGTCGGAGTCGGGGTGGTCTTGGCTATCGGAGGTGGTTGTGGTTGTGTTGTTTGGGTTTGTAGTGTTTGAGGTGTCTAAAGAAGGGTCTGAAAAAGGCTCTGTAGAAGGCTCTGTAGAACGGGCTGTAGAACGGTCCATATCATTAGAACCTTCAACCTCTGTGGAAAAGGCCACCATATCTGAATCGGTAGCAGCCGCATCAGCAGCGACAAGTTCGTTGTCACTGGTCCCTACTTCTGTCCTCTCTCTCACCATCGCGAATTATGTCCATTCAGTTCCAATCTTCCAACGTACTTGCCAGGCTAAAACCCTTCGGTCTACTGTTTGAAAAATCATTAACTGATCTCATCAAAGGCATCCGTCAACACTCCAAGGAATCTTCTGAATCACTTGCTCAATTCCTTGATAATGCCATTGTAGAATGTAAAAATGAACTTTCTTCCAATGATATGGAAACCAAAGCTATGGCAGTTTTGAAGTTAGCATACCTTGAAATGTACGGTTTTGACATGTCTTGGTGTAATTTCCATATCCTAGAAGTCATGTCGTCCAATAAATTCCAAATCAAACGGGTTGGTTATTTAGCTGCCATCCAATCATTCAAGAACGAGAAAGACTTACTTATTCTTGCTACTAATCAATTCAAGAAGGATTTAAACAGTCATGACCATGTTCATATCGGTCTAGCATTGAGTGGCATTGCCACCATTGTTACGCCGAATCTTTCCAAGGATATTAATGATGATGTTCTTATGAAATTGAACCATACTAAGCCTTACATCAGAAAGAAAGCTATCTTGGCCATGTATAAGATATTCCTTCAATATCCTGAGAGTTTAAGGATGAACTTCACCAAGGTGATTGAGAAGTTAGACGATGATGATAATCTGGTGATTAATGCTACCATAAATGTGATTTCCGAGATCAGTAAGAAGAATCCTAAGATCTTTGTTAACTATTTACCCAAATTTTTCCGGATTTTAGAGGAACTGAAGAATAATTGGTTGATTATAAGGATCTTAAAGTTATTCCTGTGCTTGTCTAAGGTAGAAAGTCGAATGAAAAAGAAGATTTTACCATCAATTATTGATTTAATGGTTAAAACCCAAGCATCTTCATTGATCTATGAATGTATTAATTGTATTCTTAGTAGTTCCATGTTATCACCAGATTCTTCCAGAGATAGGGAGGTTGCGGAGTTATGTGTTGAACAAATAGAGAAATTTTTTGAAGCTGGTGATCCAAATTTAAGATATATGGGACTTTTGGCTTTGATTAATATTGTAGAGAGTTTCCCAGTATTAATCAAATTCAAAGGGTCATGGGTGGCCAATACTATCATCCTTTGTATTACCAATGATGATTTGATCATTAAGAGAAAAGCTCTTGAAGTTTATCAATATCTTATCAATGACGATACCATGGTGGATTATACTCGTGTGATACTTAAGAATTTAATCCCTGGTTCGGTTCCCGATACCCTTAAGTATGATATTGTGGTGAAGATTTTAAGTAGTGGAGCTATGAATAATTATGGACACATTCCTAGTTTTTCATGGTACTTATCAGTATTGAAAGATATTGTCACCTTGACACTTTTACCTAACGCCAATGATATTCTAGCACCAGAAATTAGAGAGAAAATAGCAGTGGAATTGGGTAAAGAGTTCAAGAACTTATCTATTAGAATTCCATCCATCAGAAGTGATATCTTAGCCATCATCCTGGAATTTATCATGAACCCTAGGATCTTAGATGATTGTCCTTCCTTACTTAAGGATTTGTATTGGATTATGGGTGAATATATCGACCAATTAGAAGACGAGGAATCGACTTTAGGGAAGAAAATCCAACTTTTCAATTGTTTGGTCAATGTTAGAGTCGATAGAGTGTTGGAACTTAATGATAAGTTGAATTTTGAAGTTGCTAGGAAGTTGGTCAACCATGAAAACACCGAAATTTTGACCGTGTTGATACCTTTCTTAGTGAAATTGTTCTCTTCTATTGTCAGTGATTACACTAATGCTTATGGTGAACAAGGACAACTCCGCCATAAGAAGGTGGTAGAATTAGCTTTTGATTTGGATAAATTGGTTTACTTTTTGGGATGTTTCGAGAATCACTTACACTATGAGATCCAAGAACGGAGTTTATCATGGTTAGAGTTCTTGAAATTGTGTTTTGAGAGCTTGGATGTGGCAGAAGAGGTGAAGAAGATGGAAATAGAAGAGGTAGAGTATTATAAGAATATTGGTGATGAAGACGAGGATGAGGATGAGGGTGAAGATGATGAAGGTGAAGAGAGTAGTGAAGAAGAACAAGAAGATTATATTGAATTATCATCTGAGGATGAAGAGCCAAAAGAAACAGAGTCAGAAGAACAAGTGGACGAAAATCCACAATCATTTGCTGTGGAGATTCCAGATACCTTGGATACTGTTCCTATGCTTCTTACACATGTTCTTCCTACATTCTTCAAATCCTATGATCTCCCACCGATCTCTAAATCCAGTCAAAAATCCATCCCACCACCGGAGTTTGACCTCGACTCCGAAATCAACTCCCCTAAATTTGAGCTCTTTAGTGACGTTGAAGATTCGGACACTGAAGAAGAAGAACCCGTTGAAGTCAAAGAGGAAGTCAAGAAAGAAGAACGTCTTGAACGTATCAAATATGATCCTTACTATATCAACGACACCACCAGTAAACCAAAGACCAAGAAGAAAAAAGAAAAGGTTGAAAGTACCGAAATCCCTGAGAAGAAAGTCAAACCCAAGAAGATCAAGAAAGAGAAAGTTTTGATCTTGGATGTGGAAGATGAAGAAGTTGTTACAGCCGCACCAGTGAAGAAGAAGAAGAATTTGTTGATGATCGATTCATCAAACTTGGATAACTTTGATTTGAGTGTGGAGACATCAACTGAGGATGATATTGATTTGAGTGCTTTGAGAAATGCTTTGGAGAAGGAGAAGGTGGAGGTTAAAGAGAAGAAAGTGAAGAAAGCCAAGAAGAAGAGCAAGAGTAAGGGTAAAGAAGCTAAGGATACCAAACAAGACAAAGACAAAGAAGCTAAGGAGGGTAAAGAATCCAAAGAGAAAGAGAACAGTAAAGAAACTGAAGACAAAGAGGGTCAAGAAAGTCAAGACAGTAAAGAAACTGAAGCTGTGAATTCCCACTCATCATCTCCATCTCCTGGAGTCGTAGTGCCAGTAAAAAAGTCTAAAAAAAAATCTAGAGCCATCATACATTAATGTACTAAATAGTAATCTACTTAACTAGCGGTGACTGTTCATCAACAATCTCTACCTCTACATCATCATCCTTATCAGAATCAGCGATTGGTTCAGGTGATTTGATTTTTGGTGATACCGATTCAGGCTTTTTTTTTTCTCCGTTAATCTTACTATATCCCAACTTTTTCAATTGTTCAACCATTGACGTTCTAACATCAATGACCAATTGGTCTACTTCCTCCTTGGTTTCGATATCAGTGGTGGAAACTGGTGGTAAAACATCGATAATGATTTCACCAGTATTGAAGGTTCTAGAAGCCGAATGGAAGATATTTGAATAATTAGAAACAACGATAGGAATGATAGGAATCTTAGCTTGTTGAGCTAAATGGAAAGCACCTTTTTTGAATGATAACATCTCTAAATTGGTGGTAGCAGATCTAGTTCCTTCAGGGAACATGAATAAACCCGCCTTACTTTTCTTTACTGATTTTAATGCTTGATCCAAAACCTTTCTAGCCTTCTCCCCACGACTTCTATCGATGAAAAAGGTCCCACTAGCAATCATGAACCAACCTAAAAAGGGGAAATATTTCAATACTTTCTTAGCAGTGACAGTAAACCCTGGATGAAACACTTTACCTAATACAAGGATATCCAAAGCACTTTGATGATTGGAAATGAACATTCCAGGTTTACTTTCCTTCAAATACTTCTCGTTATTGATTTTGATCTTAATCCCCAAGATGGAGGAGAAAGAATAGTAGAATGCTCTAGCGACAGTATATTGACTGTACTGAGGTTTTCCTACGAGTCTTAAGATTATTGAAGCCACCACACCATAGGAAGCACATAATATAATCAATAATCCAAATACCAATGACTTAGTATAGAACTTTAAGCTTTTAAGTAAACCCATTGGTTGATGCGAAAGGTGACGATAAATGAGAGAAATCTCACTTCGGGGTGATCTCCCACCAGAGCGCGGGGGGAATTTTAAAAATTTAGTGACAATTGGGGGAGAATTTGGGAGAATTGGTGAGAAAAATGGTAGTAAAAAAAAAAGTTTCGCACAGTTCAACAAAATCTCAAATGGCTAGAAAGAAGATTCAAAGAACAAACTCAAGTACAGCTTCGAGGTTTAGAGAATTAGAAGGGAAAGTTAACCCAGCAGTCAATTATGAAGTAGATGTTGAAGAAGTACCAACTCCAGTGGAAGGTGAACCAGCTTATGATCAAGATAATCCCGATCATCAACCTTTCCCATTTAACTATATATATAAAATCCAAGATTTCCTCAATGATGAGTTAACTTATGCTAAGACTATCCAGATTCTTTGTTTGGCATACTTAGCTCAAGTATTTTACAATTCTATGGACCAACCATGGGAATTCTGGGAAAAAGTTGTCATGAATTATACTGGTGTAGCTATAGGTATGATTATCAGTTACAGATTAAGTTACCAAAAGTTCCAACAAGGAATTATTGAACAACCACAATTACCAGAATTCAATCTTTTGTATCCAGTGATGTTATCCAACATCTTAGCAGTTAAATATGATTTCTATGTGATTGAAAATTTGGCATTAAATTATTTCACTATGATAAATATCCCCGTTGTAGCCAGAGGTTTTAGTGCCGTGGTATTCTTTGCATTATACGGGAGTTTAGAAAGATTTTCCTTATTTGTATCGATGCTTCTTGTTTATACCGTGGTATTTTATTTAATCGATTATATTAATAAAGGTGAAGATGTTCACGTGATCTCCAAGGAAGTTATGGATCAAGATGTTGATTTGGATTTGGTGGATATTGAAGATGATGTGGTGAAATCAGGATTGAATGCCAGTTTATCATTGGCTGAGATCCATTTGATCTTGGTTATTCTTGTTAATATGTTCTACCATTTAGATTCCCAACAACCAGAAATGGTAATAATGCAAAAATTACTCATTGGTTTAGTAGCAGCATTTATGGTTAGTTGGCCACCTTTCTTATTCAACCAATATGCTGGTGCCGGAGTGTTTACTTTAGCTTTCTATTATTTGGTCAATCGTCAATTAGAACCAATTTTAGGTGTCAATAGTGTTCAATACTTGGTGGGAGAGATTCAACAAAATATGGAATTGTTCTGTATTTGGACAGGTATTTTAATATTTAACGTTATCATAGTGTTTAATGTCAATATGGAATTCAATCTCCGTAGAAAAATCTGGCACTTTATGATCTTGGTTACTGTAATGCCTAGTTTAGTGGTAGCTCAAAAATTCACTAAATTGGCATTATTAGGACTCATGATAGTTTTCATCATTATTGAAGCCATTAGAGTTAATAAGATCCTGTTCTTAGGTCAATTCATCTATGATAAATTATACAGATTTCAGGATTTTAAGGATTTGAAAGGTCCTTTAAATGTTTCATATATTTATTTATTGTTCGGGATTATAAGTCCGGTAGTATTAAATGATTTTATTGATGATAGTAATAAGAAGTTCATTGGATTGATCTTTTTAGGATTAGGAGATTCTGTAGCATCAATAGTTGGAAAAGCTTTTGGTAAAACCAAATTCAAAGGTACCAACAAAACAGTTGAAGGATCAATAGCATTCATTATCACCAGTTTCATCAGTTATATGGCTATTGATCATTATTTTGGATACAAAACCAATCATGAAATCTTATTCATTGTTTGTTTGATTGGAGGATTATTCGAAGGATGTTTAAGTATGAATGATAATTTGATTCTTAGTTTAATCATTTTCATTCTTTGGGATGTTTTAGAGTATTTCAATTAGAAAATATACATTCATTAATTCATAAAAAGAAATCAAATGAAGTATCGTTATCAAAATCATCTCTAACGACATTTTTCATAGGAAATTCAGGATGGGGTTTAATGGTTAAATCGATTTCATCATCGGAATCATCGATTGAATCATAATAGTTAGTATAGTTTATAGCTATTTTTGGTCTAAAATAAGGCTCTAAAGAATTAGTTCTGATCAATTTGATTGGATGTTCTTCATCATCATATAATGCTTGAACTTCAAGATCATCTTCTGAATCAATAGCATTTTCATAATCTGAATCTGAATCCAGATCGTGTTTGTTTATAATCTTTTCGTCATGTTTGATTGAAGATATGAAACAATTCAGTTTTTCAATGTATGGAGTTTTAAACGATTTAATAGATGTTTTGATGTTATCGAAATAATAAGGTTCAACAGTTCTTTCCATGAAAAAGGAGGTTTGTTTTTTAAAAAAAAAATCAGGGGGAAATGGTGGCATTTATAGATAATGCTTATCTTATCGGTGATCTGGGCGTAAACGGTAAATCACGGTTAAACAAGGAATTCGCATGAACGTGGAAAATAGGGTGAAATTGGGAAATACGTCATGCGGTGATGATGACTCGTCATGTGATTCATCACGTGCAAGCAAGTCGTTCACCAAACATCAGTCTCACATCGAATCACTGCATCACATGTAAGACAATTACGTCATGAAGTCATAATTGGAACATTCTTTTAAGGCACACATATTTCCACTGATAAATGTTAATGGTACCGATCGATCGTTCAGGGAACAAGACTAAGGCGACTATGGGAAATGTAACACCGGAAAAATGTATTCATATGGCGAAACAGAAAAAAAAAGAAAAAAAAAAAGAAAATACCTGTCAATAATATGTTGAATCTCATAGCCTTGTACCGTTGGATCCTCATCGACACACTCTGGACACTCCATGGACACAATGTTGTCCCCGACAAGAGGATTCCGAAAATGTAGATTCCGCGATGTCATACAATGATGTAGTACTGGCCGCACTTCTTCACCGCCTTAGACCAATATCATTATGTTCCTTTACATGTTTAAACCTCTACCCCCCAGGACCCTCTAACCCCCAATATCACCATCTAAACCATACCATCTGCGTCTATCTTTATAGGTAATGCTCCCTCCGCGTTCGCCTAAAAATAGTAGATTGCTTTGTCTGTCTGCTTACTTAAGCTTGCTGAGGTTGCAAAAAAATATTCTTAACTCATCACTTTGTCATCCTAATGAATTTAATTGCCAATTTCATGATCCTTTGAAGGCGAGAAAACTCAACAAAGTGTCTGCAATAGTTAAAACTTATAAATCACCATTAAATAATCACCGAAACAAATTTTCCATAAAAAATCAAATTATCGATTATATCAATTTTTTTTAAAGTTTCATCCCAAAAGTCAATTAAACCCCCTTAATTGACATCAACAATAAACAAGTATCTATTTAAATCGGGTAATTAGCAGGTTATACACAAATTTACGGATTTCCTTGTAAAGTTGATTCTTCTCACTATTTTCCCAAACCTATACGGAGTTCCACAATAGATTTGGTCCATAAATTTAAATAGTGAAAAATCCTTAAGGCTATCTTAAAGATTTTGCCTTAATTTGTTAAATGAATTGTTTGTCTTTTAGTTGTGTATTATAGAAAAAAAAAATTGTTATGACTGAACAATTCCCAATTTCCTGTATTTCTTGTAGGAGGAAGAAGATAAAGTGTAATAAATTTAAACCATGTAATCAATGTAAGAAGAGGAATATCATTTGTCAATTCCCATCGACGTTCCGTAACATTGAGATCAATCAAGAAGAAAATGGTAGTAGTGTTAGTAGTGAAAGTAGTGGTAATGATGAAGATTTGAGTCAGTTGATTAATAAACTCAAATCTGATAATAATGAATTACTACAAGCTAATTATCGATTGACTGAAAAGAATAAACATTTGAATAGTTCCCTTAGTAAGATGAATGTTGACCAAAGTTATCATTATAAAGGAGATGAAGAAGGAGGGAATTCTCAAGATGATGCAGAAACTTATAAAGTATCAGGAGAAACCAGTGAATTGGGGAAGAAGTTTTATGGTCCTCAATCTTCAAGTTTTATGATTGAAACATTGAAGAATAATTCCAATATTTATTCCCAATACCCTAAGAATTATCTCGATAAAGACAATGAACGATTAGAGAAATCCTTGATAAAGAAAGAGTTACCTAAACTTAAACCGGGGATTAGTAATAAAGAGAATTCCCAGTTGATTTATGAATTGGTAATTTTCTTCTTCACCAACTATTCTTCTAATTTTTATAAGACATTTGTGTCCAAAATCAGTATAGTGAAGTTCCTTAATGGATATGAAGAGATTGAAAATAACAAATGGGAGAATGATGATGATTTATTACTACTAACAATGATCTTACTCATATCAGTGATACGTCTTACACCGGTAGAGTTTATTAAAATTTTCGGTATAGAGCAGAAAAATTATGGTAATGAATTGGCTCGTCTTAAACAAAATTTATTTGTTGGCTTTGAAAAACTAAGACATAATTTAATCAACGAATCGATTCTAACCATCCAAAGTTATATTTTGTGTACGGAATATTATTTTATCGAACAAAAATATGAAGAATGTTGGTCAAGAATGTTCCATACATGTTCCATTGCATATTCCATTGGATTACATGTCACGGGGAAATTGAAGGATAATGAACTTTCATTAATCAATAATTCCATTTTAAATAGTGATGAAAAGGAAGACTTGCCTAATAAGGAAGAAAAGGAAGACGAAAAGGAAGATATTTTGAAATTACGAGTTTGGTTCGGTTTACGAATTTTATCGGATAAAGTATGTTCCATATTAGGAAGACCCAATCCTATTTCCATTCAAGTTAATTCTTTGGTATTGAAGTACAATAAGAATTATAATAACATCAATTTGAATGGCAGAAACACTTCTATCCTATTGAAAATCGGGTTAAGTGAATGTATAAGGTTATCAAATATGATGTTGATTGAAAATTTTATGATTGATTTCACTATGAGTGACTTACTTAAGCTTAATTCCAAGTTTGAAGTGGAAATAGAGATGTTGGAGAACTATTTTCAAGAATTAGAGATGAATGAAAAATCCATACCTGATCGGAGTTCCGATAAGGATTCCGATGATGATAATTCTAAAGAACTTAGTTATGATGAACTTAATCAATTACCTTTAAAGATAGCTAAGATAAATATTATCAATGATTTGACGGTGTTTTATATCAATAAAGCCAAATTATTCGAACCTTTCATTCTCAAATTCAATAAGAACAATAATGATGCTATACTTATCCTCAAGAACTTAAGTAATTCCATCATTAATTTCCTTAAACTCATCTACAAATTCCTTAAGACGTTCGAGATCAAACTTATAAAGAAAGATATCAATTATTTGAAGATTGGGAAATATTTCCGTATAAATTTCCCATTTTTGAATTCTTTCATTTACCAAGGTATTGTCATCATCTTCACTTTACTCAATTACAAGTTCAAAGATTTCATTGGTTTGAAATATAATGACAAATTTGATAATCTTCAATTCCTTAATTCGTTAAAGACGGAATTACATAATCTTATAAATGTCGATAGTAATTTTAACGACAAGATATGGTCAATTAACATTCTTTATTTGATAAATAAGAATTTGGAAATTATAGATTTGATTTTGAAACAGAATAACGACATTTATCAGTACCAGTTTATTCCTCAATCACCAAATTTTGCATATAATGAATTTATCTACAACGACACCATCCTCCCCCAAGGATACATATCACCCATGCAACAACCACAACCTCAAGTTCCAACTAATCTTAATCCTTCTCAGGGACAGGGACCTGCATCCCAAGAAGGTCAGGGCCAAAGTCAAGAAATGTTCGATATTGATAATTCCTTCACTAATTCCGTTTTCAATTCCAATGATCTTATAAATATCAATCTTAGTGATCCGTTTTGGATAACAAACCCCGATAACTTACCTTATTACCTATCATCGCCCAACGAGGAAATTCAAAAGCAAGCTGAAGAAGAACTCAAGAATAAGAGTAGAAGAGTGAAAGAAGAATGGGAGACTACTAAAAAGCCAAAATATGACTAATGTATATAATCGAGTCTCTTAGTTTTTCCCTGTAATGTATCGTGTATCCTTACCCTGTTGTCTGTGGTACTCTATGACACTCTGTGGGTCCCTCAATCAATTCGTCCCAATAACCCTCCGGCGTCCCGTCCTCCCCCAGATTTTCGCGATGGAGTCCGAGTGGTCAACAATTGTCCGAATCAACTATGTCCTTTAGAAAATTCAGTGAATCGTTTTTCAACAAACAAACGTTCAAATATTTGTTTACTACCCATTTCTGGGGTCCAGTATCCAACTTCGGTTTACCAATAGCCGCCATCATGGATTATCAAAAAGATGCTGAGTATATTTCTGGTCCAATGACTGGTTCATTAATTGCCTTTTCTGCTATATTTATGAGATATTCATTAGCTGTTACTCCTAAGAATTACTTATTATTTGCTTGTCATTTTGTCAATGAATGTGCTCAATTAGGTCAAGGTGCTAGGTATATAAATTATCATTATTTAGAGAAGAAGTGATATATATGAGATTTTTTATTTAAAGCCCATCGAAGATGGATCTTACGGGATTGGTTTGTGTGGGTCCGTATTCTTCTTCTTCTTCTTGGAACTGGTCGATTTCTATTCCTAAGAGATTGGTAGGATGAGTTGGGGGTGTTTCCCATAGAGATGTTTGGGTGGTTTGTGTTTGTCCATAACTTCTCACATTCTCCCTTCTCAGACTCTCCTTTCTAACACTCTCTCTTCTCAGATTCTCCCTGGTTAGGACTTCTCTCTCTTTGTCTGTCACCTCTACAACCTTATAATCAACAGGTAACTTTCCTTCATTCACCAAACTATCAAATCTGACCTCCACATCTCCTCTATGTACAAAACTTATATGGTCACCTTCATCCTTGAAGTAGAACTCCATCACATCTACCTTGGCTATCAAGTTGATGAATATCCTCAAGAACTTCAATTTAAACGTATACTCTACCCTGACCCCTGATAAATGCCTATCGTCAACATTCAATGAGATGGTCAACAACATTGGTTGCTTCAAATAAGAGTTATCCTTCAATATCTGCTTGGTAAACCCTTGGAATGTGATCTTATCGTCATTTATTTCAAGTCTGAACTCTTCGGTTTGACTGGGGATCATATCAATGAAATTTTTCACTACCGATTGGTCAAGAACAAGACGATGTATTGAATCATCGTCACCAAACTTCCCACTATAATTGTCTATTAAGTTAATATCGGACTCTACCGGTTGGAAATTGATCTGGTACTTCTTAATGATGAGTTTCTTGGTAACGTTGATCAAGAACTTGTACTGATGGTCACGAAGGCTGAAACTGATGGAACTGGTGATATCGAAATTTTTGAAAATGATAGATAGATGCTGGGAATTGATCATTAACGTTTGTGGACTGTCACAAGAGTAATTGGTGAAGAACGAAGGTTGGAAAGTGATTTCTCCATGATTACTTTGGGTTTGATTTATACCTGAAATCTGGAGCTTTTGGTTGGATATGGAGATCTTGACAAATTCACTGAAAAGCGAGATGGCTAGGATTGATTTGGCCCATAGTAGTTTATTTGTGTCAGAATCTATTTCAGCTGTGAACATGGGCAACTGTCTGTGTAATATGAAGCGTTATAGGTGTTATATAACGTGGATAATGTGACGTGTAATAGGTGTACGGGTGAGGTTGTAATGTGACGTGTATGTAAGTGCGATAAGATAAGATGGTACCAAGATGGTGCGAGAAAATGGTAGTAATTCAACCAAACTTACCGCCATTTCTCACCACCACTTCTCAGTAAATCAATCAGAAACCGCAACTTTTTTGACTCTCGTCATCCCTCATTGACTCTCGTTAGACTCTCGTTGCTTCATCACGTCTTTAACCCTCACCTCTAACCCTCAACTCATCACTCAACATGAGAATCCTTATCATCAATCCTAATTCATCAACCAAAGTTACCAACGATATAAAACACGTCATTTCCAGCGATACAGTTGATTTTGAGTTTTATACCGCTCCTAGTTCAGCCCCCCTTGAAATAGATAACGACGATACCGCCAAAATTTCTGAATCGGTGGTGTTGCCTGATTTGTTATCGGGCCATTATCTTGACCGCTTCGATGGGTTTCTCGTTGGATGTTTCTCCAACCATCCGTTGATCCAATCGTTGAAGCAGTACACCTCCAAACCCATCATGGGGATAATGCAAGCTTGCTTAACTTACCATTTGGTCAATAACCACAATTCCATCATCATCACCAGTTTCAAGTCCTGGGAGCCGTTGTTGGATACCGCCATCAAGGAATTCTACCGTACCAAAGAGCTTCCAGCGAATATCCGTCCTACTAAGAGCTTTGATATCAATGTGAGTAACCTTAATAGTCCGGAGGTTTTCGGAGAGATTGTTGATAAAACGAGAGAAATCATTGGAGATGATATCAACTGTGTGTTGTTGGGGTGTGCAGGGATGGCAGGATTGGATGAGAAATTACTGGAAAAGTTCCCTGGTGTGGTGTTTGTAGATTCGGTGAAGATTGGGGTTGAGGTTTTGGTATCGTTGGTTAAGTTCGATAAGGTTGTACGTTCTCAGCCTGTTTAGGGCATGTGGCCAGGCAGCCTGTCTAGGGCAGCCGGATGAAGGCAGCCTGTTTATGGGACAGCTAGTTGGCTGATAGTTGGCTGACGGCTGTCAGTCTTTGTAGATTAAAAGCTTTAGTGTAGGTTTATATGACGTTCTGTTTGATTTCTGTTCTGTCTGATTTCTTGATTCCCTTAGTAGGTCAGGCTCTCCCCAATTTCCCTGACCATTCTCCCTAACCCAGACCTTCCTCCCTAACCCTGGACATCCTCACCCTTCCTCAACCCATCTCCCCCCACCTCACTCAAATCTAAATTCTCACTGCGCAATGCTAAGGATGTTCAAATCAAAACCTTCTCCTTCCCCATCCCCAGCTCCTGAAGAACTACCTCCACTTCCACCACTTCAATTCCATGGCTATAAACCCACCACCACCCAGAAACTCCTCACCCATGATATTTCTTCCAATATAAGAAACTTACTTCCTCCTCGTTTACAACTATTTAATGACTGGTACCTAATATACTCCCTAGATCAACACGGGATCTCCCTAAACACATTATATAACAATTCAAAACTTTCCAATCAAGTCCACAAACCCAAGATAGAAAAAGGTTACGGAGACCAAATCATCAGTAGGATAATGAAAGAATCTCCTACCATTCGTAGACCTGTGGGTTATGTTTTGATAGTTAAAGACAATAAGAATAATAAGTTTGGAGCCTATTTGAACGAAAACCTCAAACCAATGGATCATAAACGGTACTATGGGAACGGGGAGAGTTTCCTCTGGAAACAAGAGCATGTTAAAGGAACTAAAGATCATAGATTTAAAGCTTTTATGTATACGGGGATCAATGATAACATAATATATTCCAACCATGATTTCATAGCCATTGGCTCGTCCAATGGGCAAAATGGTCTTTATATCAACAAGTCGTTGGAAGAAGGAATCAGCTATCGGTGTGAAACGTTTGGTAATGAGATCTTGAATGGCGATGGAGATTTGGGGGGAAATAGTCATAAGTTTGGTGATAAGGTGTTTGGGAAGTTTGAAATCAGGGGGATAGAGTTATGGAGAGTGGGTAGTTTGGATTAGTTGAGAATGGTCGACTTGTCACAGCTGGTCAGAGATGGTCAGCTGGTCAGCCGGTCAGACATGATGAAAGCCGGTCAAAGCTGTTCAGAGCTGTTCAGCTGGTCTTGCCCTTTAAACTTGACCTGCCACCTACATTTTCAAATCTCAGGAATAAAATTTGACCTCATAGGGATAAGACTTGACCTCATAGCTGGTACTTGAGTTCATAATTGTCAAATTTCAGCTACAGCCTTCAGATATGAGTTCATATCTCTCGAATACGAGTTCAAAATTGCTCAATTTGAGTATTCATATTGTTCAAAACTTCGAAGTGTTCATAGCGTTCAAATGCTCAATTTGAGTTTAAAGGAGTTAGCATGCAAAATAGTCTTAGAGTTCACGGCATTCAACGTGTAGTCAAAGTAATCATGGTAGCTCATTTTTAGTAGCTCATTTTTAGTAGCTCATAACACCTCCAAGCCGTTCATAGTAGTCCCATTAGAGTTCAAACCTGCTGTTACGAGTTCACGGCCCTCCCAGCCGTTGCATTAGTACGCCGTTGGATTAGTACAATACGCCATACAAGCTTTTTCTTCTTTCTCCACAACATTACGAATCAAATTTACGCAGCAATCATCCCTTCGTCCAAGTCCCTCTGCCCCCTCTAACTCATCGTCATCCTCACAGTCACCCGAATCATCGTCATCCCAATCGCCGTCATCCGTCTAAAATGATCTTCTACTCTAGTTCGTAGCACTTCAGCACCTGTCAAATTCCACCCACTTAAACTTTCTCCCTCCTTTTGCTCTAGCCTTGCTGTTGAGCTTAATAATTCATATCTTTCGAATCTAAGCTTTGAAATCCATTAGGGTTTCTGGTTTAAGATTAGGGTTCCAGGTTAAAGGTTCTACTTGGCTTCAGTTTCAGGTCTCAGTTTAAACTTCTAAATGTTTGCAGTTTAAACTTCTATTTACGTGGCCCCCACCATCATCCCCCTAACGGCTGGAACCATCTCTCCTTGTATTCACATGGACAATGGTAAGGCCATTCTCCTCAGATCCTGTGATTGTTTGCCTTAGAAATATTGTCCTTGCCTTGCAAACTTGAAATCTTGCCGTAGAAGCACAAAATTGCCTGAAATGCATACCTTGGTTTGTTTTTAACGTAATGGAAAATTCTTCAAAGTTAAATTTTCTTCCTAATTAGGAAAAAGAAGCCTTAAACTTTGTCTAAACTTTAAACTTTCCAGGTACCATTTGACTGTGAAATGTTAAACAAATGATTGTTAGAAACTAGGAATTAGAAACTGGGAGAATTCACCAATTGGAAACTTGGGAATTTCGTACATTTCCATACTTCCTCAAACCCATTCCCACGGTAACTCCTTACTGTGCCTCTCGGTAACCAGGTTGCTCCCTATTGTCCATGTTGGATTTCCATTGGAGTGCGCACACCGCATTTTTGCAGATTTTTTTTACGAAGGATTGGGGGTGACAAGGTACAGATTTGATGGTTCTGGACCATAGAAAAAAAAAGGAGAAGCTTAACCACCAAGCAGGAAATGTTTTTGATTTACTCCAAAGATCAACAATACCTAGTCGATCAATAGTTAGCCGGTTTCTAAACGATGATCTTTTCCTTCCAACTCACGCAATTATCAAACGCAATTAGATGATGAGCAAATAGTAATGGGTGCCTTAGGAGGCCATACACGCAAATATGATGATCCCCTATAAATATTTTGAACGTTGTAGTATCATTAACCGAAGGTTACGCCCAAATTTTCACCAAATCAGTTAAATCCTATTATTTTTTAAACTTAAAACAATAGAAACGGTTTTTTTTTATGTTATTTAGTGTTAATTACAAACAGTGATATGCACCAAGGCTTATTTTTAAACCTATTTTCAGTTAGCTAATTGGACAATAAAGTTGAGGCACCAAAAATTATGTCATTGATTTTAATCCTTTATACGTCAAAATCTAGAGGAAAAGTTGGTACCGAGCTATAATAGTGGATCAGCGATTGTAATGGTCGATAAAATTTCCTAACGCAATTCATTGATCTCCCAATTATCATTTTATTGTTTGCTGATGTCATATAATTCATATCGCCGTCTTTTGCACCAACTCTAAATTTTATTTCATTTTGAGGTACCAATTTATTATTATCTTCATGCAATAGTAACGCCAAATGTTGAATCTCTCGTAAGTAGACCACCCAATTCATTTGTTTTCATAACATCATGTTTCAAAAATGTGGTGATTTTCCAATTCTGAAACGTCCAAGTAGTTTTTCGCTTATGCAGTAGTGTATATAATATCTGCGGGTTACCGGCCTAGAGGTTTTTTACCCTTGCCACATCAATAGTTTGGGATCTAAGGATTCACCAAACAGTAATTGGTGACCGCCCCAAGGTTATTCAATGAAATACTGATGTTAATATCAATTGAATCAACCATTGGATCATTATGCTTGGTATTGTGGTATGTTAAGCGATTCTAAATCCTCGCCTAGTTATCTCGTCAAAAATTATTTTTTTAGTTAACCTAAATCCTGGATTTACGAGGTTTTAAAAAACACTAAGTTTACAATCGTCAGCCCAAGGATATGTAGTGCATATTGAAGTTTCAAGTTATTCTAAAAATGGAATTGTGTTATTAACTTTGGGATAGGTTATTAGGTGGGAAATAAATCTATAAAAAGGTTGCAAAATCCCTGAAAGGTTATTACTATACATTCGTTATGAAGTATTCTACTGCTTTGGTAATTGCTAGTTTAGCATGTTCAACTTTAGCTAATTTTGATAAAGATCATAAAGGAAAAGATCAAGGTAAAGATCATGGTAAACCAGGTAAAGGTGAAGATTGTGATACTACCACAACCCCTGTTGTTCCAACCACTACTCCAACTACTGATTGTGATACCACTACCACTCCTGTTGTTCCAACTACTACTCCAACTACTGATTGTGATACCATTACTACTCCAGAAGTACCAACTACTACTCCAACTACTGATTGTGACACTACCACTACTCCTGTACCAACTACTCCAACTACTGATTGTGACACTACCACTACTAAACCAAAATGGCCTACTAAGACTAAACCTCAATGGCCAACCACTGATTGTGATACCACTTTAAAAACCAAATCCAAACCAGAATGGCCAACCAAGACTAAATCTAAGCCAGAATGGCCTACTACTGATTGTGACACCACCAGTACTCCAACTACCAGTCCTACTACTCCTGCCACTCCTACCACTGACTGTGACACCACTACCACACCTGAAGTTCCAACTACTACTCCAACCACTGATTGTGACACTACTACCACACCTGAAGTTCCAACTACTACTCCAACCACTGACTGTGATACCACCACCCCTGTAGTTCCAACTACTCCATCCACACCAACCACTGATTGTGACACTACCACTACCAAACCAAAATGGCCAACTAAAACCAAGAGTAAACCAGAATGGCCCTCAAAGACTAAAACTAAACCACACTGGCCAACTACTGATTGTGACACCACCAGTACTCCACCAAGCACTCCAACTACTGATTGTGATACCACTAGTTCCACTACAAGCACTGATTGTGATACCACTAGTTCAACCACAAGTACTGATTGTGACACTACTTCCACACCTCCAGTAACTTCAAGTGTTCCACCATCAAGTGTCCCACCATCAAGTGTACCTCCATCAAGTGTACCTCCATCAAGTGTACCTCCATCAAGTGTACCTCCATCAAGTGTTCCACCAACTAGTAGTGTACCTCCATCAAGTGTACCTCCATCAAGCGTTCCACCATCAAGTGTACCTCCATCAAGTGTTCCACCAACCAGCAGCGCTCCACCATCAAGTGTCCCACCATCAAGTGT
>CALSDN010000014.1:29341-231583 GCA_943733655.1 Yamadazyma jaroonii
CCTCCATCAAGTGTTCCACCAACCAGCAGCGCTCCACCATCAAGTGTCCCACCATCAAGTGTACCTCCATCAAGTGTTCCACCAACCAGCAGCGCTCCACCATCAAGTGTCCCACCATCAAGTGTACCTCCATCAAGTGTTCCTCCATCAAGTGTTCCTCCATCAAGTGTTCCTCCATCAAGCGTTCCACCAACCAGTAGCGCTCCAGAATCTAGTGCTCCACCATCAAGTGTTCCACCTACTAGTAGTGCTCCAGAATCTAGTGCTCCAGTTTCCAGCGCTCCAGAATCAAGTGTTCCTCCTTCAAGCACCCCAGCTTCATCTGCTCCTGAATCAAGTGTTCCAGCCTCATCTGCTCCAGAATCTTCTGCTCCTGTTTCAAGTGCTCCTGTCTCAAGTGCTCCAGAATCTAGTGTACCAGCCACTTCTGCCCCAGAATCAAGCGCTCCAGCCTCATCCGCTCCAGCTTCATCTGCTCCAGAATCAAGCGCTCCAATCACTTCAACACCTCACTCAGTTGCTTCATCAGTTGTTACTCCACCTCCATCTACTGATACCGTCACTATTCCATCAACTACTGTTGTCACCATCACTTCATGTTCTGACCACAAATGTCAAACTTCTGAAGTTACTACTGGGGTCACTACTGTTACCGTCACCACTGATGAAAAAACCACTGTTTATACCACTTACTGTCCATTAACTAGTGAAACTACACCAGCTACTCCAGTCACTAAGGAAGTTGAAACCCCAGCTACTGTTCCAACTACTGAAGCCACTACCGAAGCTACTACTGCCCCAACTACTGCCCCAACTACTGAAGCTACCACTGAAGGAACTACTCCAGCTACCACTGAAGCTACCACCCCAGTTACTGAAGCTACTACTGCTCCAACTACTGAAGGTACTCCAGCTACTCCAGCTACTCCAACTACCGTCGCTCCAGTCGCTTCATCCCCAGCTGGTCCAGATTCTGAAGAATCTACTTCTTACGTCCAAACCACCATCACCACCACCAACAGTGAAGGTGCTGTTACCACCTTATCTACCTCAACTCCAGCATCAGTTGCTGAACAAACTAGCACCCCAACCACTGTTGCCGGTGTCTCCACTTACGAAGGTTCTGCTGCTAAAGCCACTTTACCTTCAGCTTTAATATTAGTTGCTTCAATTCTTGCTTTCTTCTAAGCTTTGTCATATTTCATTTTTGTACCATTTATCATGGTTTTGATACCACATTTTATTTTTTTATATGTTCTAGTACCGCTTATTCGTCATTTTTCTGTTCATAGTTTGTAGGGTTTAGAGGTTTCGATATACGTTAATACCAAAAATTTTCTCTTTAAAAGTTATTGAAAAATAATATCCACAAAAATAATATCCACAGAAACAAAGATATCCACAAAAAGAGATTTTCAACATGAAGAGATTTTTGACAGCAAAACATTTTAGAATTCTAATAGAAAAATACTTTGGTAATACTTTTATTAACCCATACCGTTGAGGATGCACTATACACAGACCTAAAATCAATCTAAAATTAAAAAAATGTTGAAATAAAATACGTTAATCGTAACTATCAATACTGTTGAATATTGATAGATGGCATGTTGAGTACCATATGTTGTCCTGCGACAGTGAATAACAAAAAACAAACAAAACAATGAGGAAAAGACCTCTGGAATTAGTTTTCTAAACCATTAAACATTCCGAATAAAACTTTGGAATCATCAGTAAAGTTATTGTTAACAACATTACATAAAACAAAATCATCACCGAATGATTTCATGAATTTAATGAAGTTTTGGACTTCAGTTTCTTTACCTTTGATAAAATCCTTAGCCATGTCACTTTCAAAGATTCTAACCCATTCTTCGATTAAACTAAAAGCTTCATCTTTCCAAGCTAAGAAAGAGTTTCTTTCAACGATGGTTGGTTGAACGATTTCTTCCCCTGGGAAAACCCCCCAAGTGACAGCATTGATATCACCTTCTTTAGTATTAGTAACTAAATCTCCGGATTTATCAACCATATAATAAGTTAAAATTCTAGCATTGTTATCAGTAGAATTAAATGAATCAATGTTATTTAATAACTGATTCAAAGTATCTTTATGACAGAAGAATTCCAAATATTGTTTTTGGAACACATAACCATTCTTTGGACCCCAACCATAAACTTTATCGTTTGATTTAGTAGCATTTAAAGGAGGTTGAGAATTGATGGTGATGAAACCTTTCTTATTTAAAGAAATCAAATCATCAGTCATAACTGAAGTATCAGCATCAATAGGACCATCAGACCAAGGAATGGATTTCAATTTACCTGTCAAATAATTGATAGTTAAATCAGCAAATTCTTTCAAACATTGAGGATGGCCCCAAAGTTCAAAAGCTTTCTTTGGTGATTGTCTTAATAACTCAGTAGCATTTAAATCAATATCACCAAAAGCTGGAGATGAAGAATCCCCCCATCTACCATTAGGAAATTCATCCCAAGTACTGGTTCTGGAAATATAAGAATGTTTTCTGTTTTGCCAGAAGATCGGACGGATGGTTTCCTTTTGACGTGATGGATTTAATGATTTTCTCCATGGTAAAACTGTACCTCCAATAGTGTCATGAGCTTTGACAGTTTCAATAAGGTTCAATTTTTCTAATACCATGATGGTGGATCTCTCTAAGTTCATGGTATAGAAATGTAAATGTTTGATATAACCAGAATCTAACAATTTCTGACACATTTCAACCAAAAGAGTAGTACCCATTTCTCTGACTAAGAAATCATCATCCTTAATTGGATCTAAAGCATCTAAGAAATGTTGAGGAATGGAGATTTCTGACCATTTGGCTCTTCTGATGAAAGCAGCATAGGTCGAAATAGGCATGATTCCTGGAATAATAGGTAAATCAATACCGATTTTTCTAATACGTGAACACCAATTAATGAATTGGTCAGCATCATAGAACATTTGTGTAACAATAAAATCAGCTCCAGCGTCACATTTGATCTTTAAGAATTCTAAGGTCTTATCATCGTTTGGTTCTTCGGGATGGCCTTCGGGATAAGCAGCTACACCGATATTGAAGTAATCACCATAATTCTTACGAATGTAAGTGATTAAATCTTTAGCATATTGGAAATCTCCAGTACTTTCACTACCATCCAAAGGTGGATCACCTCTTAAAGCCAAAATATTTTGACATCCCGAGGCTTTGGCTCTGGATAAAGCTTCGTCAATGAGTTCAACTTTCATATTTGTACATGTTAAGTGCATACAAGTTTCTAAACCTAAGGTAGACTGAGCAGTATAAACCATTTCATTGGTTAATGAAGCTCTTTTACCTCCAGCACCCCAAGTGATATCAATGAAAATAGGATTTAAATCGTACATTCTGTCCATTCTATCATAAAGATTTTGGATCCCTTGAGCCGTCTTGGGCACGAAGAACTCGAAGGAGAACGTAGCCGGTGGAGGGTTAGGGGAGCTATAAGCTTGATTTAATTTCTCTGTGATCCTCATGGTTGTTGAATGGGACCGTTATAGGAGATCAGATGCGTGGGAAACTTAAACGAGAGGATTTTTCATATCACGTGAGGATTATGTAACGTGCGTACCAGATTATGTAATTAATTATGTAAGCCGTTATATGAAGATGATTTTAGAGGTTGAAAAAATTTTGGAAAAAAGTTGAATTTTGAGTAGAATAGAGAAATTTTGGTAGAGATTAAGATGGTCGAGGTTTCGGGAATTTTTTTGATTTGATTTTTCTTGATTTTTTTGGAAGTTGATGGTAATTGTGTGAAATTCACAGTAAATTGAAATAGGTTTGAAGATATAGGGGAAGTTCTTGAGAGGAACTTTGTAAACTACCTACAGCTGGTATGAGGACTTAAAGCTCTCAAAATTGCCTTTTTAAGTATCACAGAGATTTTTTGTACTACAGAATTTTAAAGAGTTTTAGTACGAATCTTACGTAAGAGCTTACGTAATATATTTACAATTCATCATGGAAGTTTTCAACTGGTGAGTCAGGAATGTCAGGTGACTTCGAAGATCCAGACGATTCAGAGCCTTCAGAAGACACAGAGCCAAGCAACACCCTTAATTCGGTTTCCAAGTCTTCCCATTCTTCAATCACTCGTCTTCCCATACTCTCCTTATCCTCTCCAGTCAAAGGATTACTACACAAATCAATATTCTTCGCCGTAACTTTACCATTATCACTACACCAAGTTTCACACCACAAGTATTCCTGTGGGAGACTGAAAATACCGACACTGCGTTGTAAGTTGTTGGGCAAATCTTGGTCTAAGTTAGCTAATGAATTCTCGTCCGATGATAATTTCTGGTAATGAGACCTGAGTCTGTCCCCTACACCCAACTCTTTGAATCTTTGAAGGTTGACCTTGAACAAGGCACTGATATGATACTTCAAATCATCGCCCAAGACTTCTTGCCAGTAACCTTGATTCCAGAATCGGAAAGTTTCCATCTCCTCACGATTCTCACACATTGGTACGAATCCATAGGCATAAGACCCCATATCAAGGTCCACCAACAGCTTCATATCGGACCTGTTGATTTGGTCTGCGTCCACAAAAATGATAGAATCAAGATCTCCGAATAATACATCCAAGAACAACATTTTGTACCCCCAAACAGTTCTTTGACGGGTATTTTGGCGTCTCAACCACATTGGCCATTTATAGCTGACAAATTCATAGTCGAAATTGTAATGGTTACTCAAAGTGGGTAAGGATTTCTTGAAATCTGGGGATAAATAATCATCAATGAGCCAGAATTTGGTGGTTTCGGAAGTATGTTTCATCACTGACATCATCATCATAGTACAGAGCTTCTCATACAATTCTCCGGAAGCAATGGTGAAGATATTGATGGTTGATTTGGGATTAGTCACTTTCTTTGTAGGTTTTGGCAGCTTTTTGGCTTCAATCATTCTTGTTCTTACCACCAATCCGTCCATGGTGAACACCTGTAAAGGTATAGAGGTCTGGGGTTCGGCATTAAACTCAAATAACTTCTCCGAAGCAGATAAAAGCTCATAGTTGGGGCCACAGCTCAAATCCCATAACCCGAAATCTACGGCAAATTGGAAGTAACCAAGGTTTGCCATCACCGAAGTGTGTTTGACCGTATTTTGGACCAGCATGGAGTTTTCAGTAAGGGAAAATTCAGCATGTTTTGGTGGTAAGGCAGTGGAAATGCTTCTAGCATACCCTTCAATTATGAGACTATGGAGTTCATAGGTGAAGGATTGTGGTTGGGCGACCGAGACACTATCTGGGTGGATGGTGGCAGCTTTTGATTTGACTGACCAACGTTTAGGTGGAATAATATCCACCATGAAGGTTTCTTTGTTCGGTAAATTGTGAAATTTAACTGACTTTGACAGTTCTCCTGACTTTGCCAGATCTCCTGAGAACAAAGGATACTGTGGATACTCAGCACGATAGTATCTATCAATCCCGACAGATTCATAAGTGGATTTCGGCTGTAAAAGAATCCTGGTCCTTACGAACGGGACCTTCATAATAACCTCCGCCAAGCAGATCAATTCTTGTGCCATATTAGTGAGAGGATCGATTATGACAAGCACATCTACCAACGGAGTGTCGTTATCCAAAACGAAACTATTGGCCAAGTTCATGGAATTGAAATCAAATCTTGCTACATCATCCACATACAATCTATCATCCACAAAGAATGATTTAAGGAGGTATGATGTCACTAAATCTTGCCAGTCTCCGTAGGCCAAGCCTCTGAAACGAGGATATAACTCCGATAACTCCCCAGGGAAGATATGTGGGTATTGTTGGGTGATAGTATTGATGGTATGAAGTTTATGGGTGATTTCGTATTCGGAGATGGTGTTCAAATCCTTTACAGACATGGTGGTGGGCTCTATGATGAAATACCGGGAGTTGATGAGGAGGAATGAATGATTTGGTGGTAAATCCTGTGAACCTAAGAAAGATTTCAACTGTTCGTTAGCAGTGGATTTCTTGAGTTTATGTTTGGCTAATGCAATTACAAGACGTTCAACTTGTTCAGGATAAAGTTGGTACAGAACTTTAGCATGGTCAGGATTTCCTGGTTTCAAGATCGCTTTGAAAGGTCCTTTTTCAGCCAAGATTCCACTATTGGACGTATCAATAACCCTCAAACGAACATTATCGGTAGATACAACCATGAAGTTCAATATTTCCACCATCTGGTCCACCACGGCTTTCAAACTCAAATCCCCAATGACCCACACATTCACAGTATCTCTCATCACTATATCGTCCCTTTCCACAGTGAATAATGTCGATTGTTCCATCAAAGCTTCTGTCACCTGCTTATACTTGAAGCCGGAGATGTCTCGGGGGAATATCTTCAAGTTCCGTTCGAAATTGGCATCATTGAAGACAAAAGCTTTGAGCGAAGGTCCTATATTTCCTTGACGGATACCTTGTTTGATCTTTTGAACATCTTTAGCTATTTGTCTCCCCATATCCGCTCTCCAGGACTCTGATTCTAAGTTCTTGATCTTTCCGTTGAAGATAACTGACGGTTCAGTGATGGAAAACTTATCTAAAGTCTGCTGGTACACCTGTGGGTCCAACAGATAAGATCCCAAAGGAATGTTAAGGATGGTAGAAAGTTCATCGTCATCCTTTCTCATCAAAACCTTGTACAATAATGCCAAAGCTTCCTTAGAATTGGAATTCTCGTACAAATAGTAGAAATATTTGGCCACTGTTTGACTCAATTCACTGGTCCCTAAGGGTAAAATACCGATCTGTTGAGGAATGGCTTTATCAAGAATGATCTTGGAGAAGGTGAACAAAATTTTCAAATGGTCTTGATTAGCTAAGTCTACCACAAAAATGAGATCATGGATATTCTCTCTTACAGCAGGTATTTGGCCAGGATTTGAAGCTGGTGAAAGGTAAGCTTCCGAAGGTGACGCTGTGAAGGAACGATAATTCTCATCAAGTTCTATATCGTTGATGAAAACCACTCCTCCTTTGGGATCTGGTCCTTCAAATGAGTTCTCATACACTCGGTAACGATTATCGTCTCCACTGGTATATTCACTCAATTGAACGGCATACCGTAAAGCGAGCTTGGACGTAAGTAACTTAGCTTGGTCCATGTTGAGTCCAAGGTCCATTAAATGTTGAACAAGGTCCAATTCAGACTCCAATTTGCTTATGATTTTATAAGGGTCCATTTCCAATTTGTTTACTGGGGCTCCGTTGATGTAAATTCCTGCTGTATCTTCAGAAAGTCCAACACGTTCGTTCATTTGAACATTCTTGATAACTTCGGGGTCGAAGTTCTGGTAACTATGAATGTCTGTCACGTGACTAGGGAAGTTCAATATTTTTTCCTTCAAAACCGTGAATTTATCCCACTGTTTGGACAAAGAAAGAATATGGGACGCTAACTTAGTACCAAGATTGGCCACACCGGTCTCAGGAATGGTAGAAACCTTTTCTGGATCGGAAACACCGAAGAAATCGGGATTTTTAACCTTTAAACTGACCCCATATCCATTCAACGCATCATGACCATTCAAAACAGGAATGTATCGCCATACGAATCTCAACTTTCCACTTTCTGCCGACAAAATCAAATTTGCCAACATCAGGGAGAATTCCAGACTTGCTAAATCACCATAGAATACCAACACTGGAACATTCTGATTATGACCAAAAACACGATCAAATGGCATTAAAGATGCCGACAAGTCACTCTTTTTCGATAATTGCAACGCAAATAAATCATCATTGGTGCAATATATCCTGTCTTTGGAAAGAAGCCAGGAAAAATGCTTACTTCTGGTGATTTTGGACCCAAAAGAATCTTTCTGACATAATTCTTCCCGGGAATTGTGGACAGGGAGAATTTCTTGGACGTAGTGGAGATAGTGGGATTGAATTCTAGGGGAATAGAACTTAGAACTGGTCTTTAAATCCACGAAAGTCTTGTTGAAAGGATCTAAATCTAAGGATTCCATGATTTTATGATATAAAGCCTCATCAGAAATGGCTGATTCTCCGGTCGAATCCACCTCTGTCTCACCCATATCATCACCATCAGCTTCCCAGTCATCACCAACATCGTCATTCCAAGTATCATCATCATCAAAGTCATCATCAGCCTCTGGATCAAGCACTAAAGCTCTCAAGGCTTGGAAATATAGCTTTTCATCTACTGAGGCCAAACTCTCTAATAATTGGAGGTAAAATGGAATCTGAGTCCAGCTGGACTCCAATTTCACCTCCAATTGACTATCTTCGGTACCAGAACCTTCTACAAGGTTCCACCATACCGTCAACAGCAGTATCAATAATGTTAAGGTTAACCTCATTGAAGCTTTTTGTACTACACTGGCGCGCGCCAAAAAAAAGTTTTTGTACCCTTAATATTTAAATCCACAAAAACAAAAAATTCCCCTTGAAAAACCAAATAAATCCAATCAATGGGGAGTAAACGTAAGAATATCGATCCTGAATTGATGGAAGTGGATGGTATTACCAGTGACCACCTGGATTATTTCGCTACATCGGAAGAAGAAGAAGCCAATGGACCAAATTCTGGCAATGAATCTGGAGAATCTGATTTTGAACACGATGATAGTTATGAAGATGCCTATGATCCTGAAGTCAGTCATTTTGAAGATTCCAGTGTGGATGAGGATGAGAATTCCAGTGTGGACGAGGATGCTTTAGGTGATCTCGACCAATTCCGTCAGAACTTAGCGGGAGCTTCCAATATGAACATCAAAGCCAAAAGACGACAATTCAAGAGATATGCTATGTCAAGTAAAGCAACTGATCCTGAGATCAGGGATGGGTTATCACGAGCCAATGAGGCATATGTGGCCCAGAACTACGACGAGGCAGGTGAATTGTACCTTAAAGTTCTTGCAGTAGACCCTGGGAACTCGTCAGCCTTGAGATCAATTGCTGAAATAGCTTTGGAGAAACAAGACCGTATGGAAGGGTTAAGATTGAGTTTACAAGCTGCTAGTATAGCCAAGACAGAAGAGATTTTATGGGCCAGATTGGCAGAGATTGCCAGTAGTCTTGGATTTGATTCTTTAGCTATCAGAGGATATTCCAAAGCCATTGCTCTTAAAGGTAAGCTGAGGTTCAAATACATCAAAGAAAGATCAATGTTGTACAAAAAGAATAAGATTTATGGTCGTGCGTTGGATGGGTTCAGAAAACTTCATCAAAGATTCCCCTTAAACCATGAATATATTAAAGAATTGGCCAGTATTTATATGGATCAGAACCGTGCTAATGATGCCATTAATCTTTACCTTGATATTCTCGATAAAAACATCCACCGAAGAGATAAAAACCAAAGAATCCCTCGATTTGACTGGAACGAATTGAATATTCTTTGTGAATTATACATTAATCGTCATGAATGGTCACCTGCCCTTAAAGTCATCAAAATAGGTTCACGATACATCCAAGGACGTAGTGATGAGTCCAAAATCTGGGAAGAAATCGATAACGATGCCGAATTTGATAGCCGAAGATTGAGATATCTCGAACATCATAAACGTCTTAAAAAGGAAATGTTAAGCCGCGAATACGATTTTCCCTTTATAGACATCCGATTCAAATTAGGAATCGTAAGGTTAGAATTGGGCCATAATGAAGAAGCTTTGAAACATTTCAACCGTTTAATGGAAGAAGATGAGATCCCGGACTTATTATACGAAGCAGGGAAAGCTTTAGAGAATAATGGATATTATTCTGAAGCGTTATTATTCCTCATCAAAGCTGCTGAAGACGACAGTTTGGGACAAGACCTTGATTTGAACACATCCATTGCCAAATGTTACTTTGAAACCCGACGCTTTGAAGATGCACGTGACTTGTATGAAGAAATTCTTCGGTCTACGCCCGACGACAATAATATCAAATTACTGTTGGCAGAGGTGTTGTACTACAACGACGACAAGAAACGGTCCAAACAGTTGTTGGATGAAGTAGCTAAGTCGACTAAGAAAGTTGTCCGAGTAGCTGATGGAGGTGAAGATACGTCCAGGACCGGGAAAAGGACTAAATTGACTGACCAACAAGCAGAAGAGACCGATGAAAGGGTTAAACGGAAAGTCCTCGATACTTTCAAGCGGATGAACCGTTTAGAGGATGTGATAGCTCAAGGAGATGAGGTAGCCATTGATACTTGGATGCAATTGGCCTCACAATTGATTGAAATATTCACCTCCGTGCCATCATTTTTCCCCAGAGATAAGAACAGAATCTTTAAGGGGATCGTTCTGTATCGTCGTAAGAAACCGTTGGAAATCGATGAGAGGTTGGCCAGGGTTTATAATCTTTATGAAGGTATGAATACCACCGACACCAATTCTAGGTCGGTGTTAACGTCAGAGAAGGAGTTCAGGGGGCTTGATTATGATTCCTGGTTCATGATATTTGTCCAATATGCTCTCTTCTTGAAGTACAAAGATAATGTGGAGTATGGGTCGAAGATCATTGAGATTGCCACCGACGTCAGTGTGTTCGTTCAGGATAAGTCCAAGGAAAGTATGTTGAAACTCATGCTCATAGTGTTTGGCATCACCAATGAAGAGTTCCTGACCACAGTACTGACCAATGTTAGGTCGTTTCTCCTTAACAATCAGTTTTCTCCCTTCATTTTCAAATTCTTCCTTTGTTGCTTCCCTTCAGGGTCCGACGCCTGGGAGACGTTCTCCAACTACAACCATCAGAAATTCTTCCTACGTCAATTGAAGGCCTATGACTCGGTCATGACCAAAGAACCCATCTCGGGGATGGCCACCATCACCGCTGATAAGTCTTTCACCTACAACCATGAACCCATTGAGTTGCTTTATATTTATGCCAACCTCTTGGGAGGGTCCCGGTCCCATATCTCGTCGGTGGTGTACCTCAATAGGATCTATAAGCAGTACAACCAGGATCCGATGATTTGCTTCTCCCTTGGGATCAGTCACGTGCAACGGTCGATGCAAAGACTTAGTTCCAACAGGCACGTCCAATTACTTCAAGGGTTGAGTTATATCATGGAGTACCGGGAGTTGAGGTTGAAGAACGGAGGAGACTACGAGAAGCAGGAAGTGGAGTATAATCTCGGACGAGTGTTCCATATGATTGGTTTGACTACGGAGGCCGTTAGTCATTACGAGAAGGTGTTGGAGGTGGAGGTAGGAGAAGAGGATTATGATTTAAGGAGGGATGCTGCTTATAATTTGAGTTTGATATATAATATCAATGGGAATAGTGGTAAGGCTCGGGAGTTGTTAGAGGAGTATCTTACGGTGTAGGGGGGCCACGATGTAGGAGACTGGGGCCATAGAACGGATAAAAATGAAGATTTAATGTAATATATAAGTGTATTTGTCTCACTAATTACTTCCATCTTCGCAGTAACTTCTCTCACTAATTACTACCATCTTCTCAGTAACTTCCCTCACCCGTGCACGACTTCGCGATGTCTTCTCGTCTCATCGCGCACTGTCCCACTAATGGTCCGTCTCAAACAACGTTACATATTATTCGAGGTCTTATACCCTCCCACTGATGGTGAAGACTTCCAAACTTACAGCGAGTCTCCCACTAAGGCCTTGCTTTCCCTCCATCAAGAATCTCCCCCACAATTCACCCCCAAGACTATCACCAATACCATCAAGTCCTCCATCCAAGAACTCTATGGAGATTATGGATCCAGCTTTGCCGTACAACTTAATATGAAATACTTCAACAATAAGACCAGCACAGGCATCCTACGTTGTACTAAGACGAATTTCCATTTCGTCACTGCCACTTTACCCCTAATCACCACCATTGAGGGCCGTAAAGTGATCGTTAATTGCATCCATGTTAGTGGTACCATCAAGAAATGTGAGGATTATGCCATTAAACGGAACCTCCAGTTCATGAGACGTGTAAGGTTTCTTGAAAAGTCAGAAAATGGCACCATTATCACCATTTAAGGGCCCATTCTAGTAGGGTGATTTAGTGAGGATGGATTTAGTGAGGATGGACCTAAATTTAGCGATCATGGCACTAAAATTACCGCCATTGTCAGTAAAATCACCGCGCATGGCACTAAACTTACCGACAATGGCCCTAAATCCACCGATACCTTTCGCACTAATCCATGTTAGCAAATATGCGCTAACGAGACCTTTGAGCATTTGGTTCCATTTTCCAAACTTTTGTCCAGAAATTTTCCAATTATGTGTGACTATTCAGTGTACTTGGTCACAGACTCAACCATGGTGCCCAGCACCAGTACTTTCATCAAGCAGGTCGAAGGAGCCATCAATGGTGGTGCTACCGTAGTACAACTCCGTGAGAAGAACCTCTCGACCCAAGATTTCATCCGTAGGGCCCAACAAGTCCATGAACTCACCAAGGCCAAAGGGATTCCTTTGATTATCAACGATAGAATTGACGTGGCCCTAGCTGTGGACGCAGAGGGGGTCCATATCGGTCAAGACGATATGCCAATTGACCTTGCTAGGAAGCTCATTGGGGACAAGATCTTAGGAGTGTCTTGTTCCACGGTGGAGGAGGCAGCAGTGGCTTGCGGCCATGACATTGATTATATTGGCATTGGAGCTGTGTATTCCACAGCCACCAAGAAGGATACGAAGAACATCATTGGCCCAGTGGGGGTGAGGAAAGTACTTAAAGTGTTGCGAGACGGTAATACGGCCAGAGATGGTACCATGTCGGGTGCCAGGCCCAAAAGAAGTCCTATCAAATGTGTGGCCATTGGTGGTATCAACGAGACTAATGGTGCGAGGGTTTTACACCAGTGCCAGATCCAGCACCAGAAATTAGACGGTTTGGCGGTGGTTTCATGTATAATGGCACGAGAAGATGCCTATAGGGCCACCAAAGATCTCGTGGACGTCATCAACAAAGGATGGTGGCACAAAGAGTCCGCTGGGGAATGGACTACCTCCTTGGTACCTAAGCAAATGGCACAAGTTAGAACTGTCCAGCCTTTGGTCCACCATATCACCAATAACGTGGTCAAGAACTTCAGTGCCAACGTCACCCTCGCCGTAGGAGCATCTCCCATCATGTCGGAACTACCAGAGGAGTTTCCTGAACTAGCAGCGTTGGGCAACACTGCTCTTGTGCTTAATCTCGGGACTCCCAGTGCGGCGATGATGGAAGTATTCCATGCCGGGCTCTCGGCCTATAACCACCACGGGAAACATATTGTGTTTGACCCAGTAGCTTGTGGAGCTACCACGGCTCGTTTGAACTGTTGTCGCCAATTATTGAACCATGGCCAGATGTCAGTGATCAAGGGTAACCTCGGGGAGATCATGGGGATTTACAAGCTCTGTAGTGGCTACGCTGCTCAAGATGATGGTGCTGTCATGAGAGGAGTGGATTCTGTCGCTACCATGGACGAAGAAAGTATCGTTAGAATGGCCACCGAAGTGTCTAAGGACTTTAGAACGGTGGTGGTAGTAACTGGAGCCACCAATTATATTGTTTGCAACGATAAAGTAGAGACAGTGGAAGGAGGAAGTCAATTGATGGGACGTGTGACTGGAAGTGGGTGTAGTTTAGGGAGCGTTATTGGAGCGTTCCTCGGGGGTGCCAGTGAACACTCTGTCTTTGGAGCCGTGGCGGCAGCTGTGACAGTGTACAACCAATGTGGACGTAAAGCGGCTGCTGTACAACACCCTGGGTCGTTCATATCTTCGTTTATTGACGAACTCTCCCGAGCATAGAATGAACTCAAGCATAGAAATATATGGCACCGACAACACGGTAGCTGTGGCGAAGACTCTCGCGGTAACTGTCGCCGTAACCTATCAGTAAACTCTCTCTGTAAGCTCTCGCGGTAGCTGTCATCCCCTTTGAGGCAACTCCCACGGTAACCTCTCAGTAAACTCTCATCAGTACTGTATATTTTCGCACAGAACCATGGTGATCCAGGGCAAATCCAAACCAAAACCTCCTGAACGGCCCCCTCCCACCTCCCGTATAACCAAAATCACCTCCCTCCAACGATTCCCAGATAAAGAATACGCTGCTACAATCCTTCACGATGTAGCCAAAGCCGTAGCACCGTTGATGCACGAGAATAACTTCAAGGTGGGAGTGCTTTGTGAAATGTTCCCCAAGAATGCCAATCTCCTTGGGCTCAATGTCAACAAGGGACAGAAGATAATGCTACGCCTACGGTACCATTCCAATGACAGGAGTTTCCTCCCCATGACCGACATCATAGGGACGATGTTACATGAACTTACTCATAATTTAGTGGGGCCGCACAACGCGGACTTCTACCGCCATCTCGACCGACTTCAGGACAGATTTGACCAGGTGCGGTACCAACCAGATCTCGTTAAAGGGTACGTCTGTGAAGAGAATAAGTTGGGAGGAAGACGGTTGAACGTTAGGGAGCAACGGGTGAAGGCCGTGACGAAGTTTAAGAGTGAACGACGGAAATTGGGGGGCGAAAAGAAGGATAAGTTGATTCTGGAATTGGTACGAGAAGCAGCTGAACGGAGATGGAAGGATAGTGTGTGGTGTGGAGGAGTTGTGGATTTGACGGGTGATTTGGAGGTGGAGACTGAGACGGTGGGAGATTTGGGGGTCGAGAAGGGGGAGACCGAGTTGGTGGGGGATTTAGGGGTCGAGACTGTGGATGTGGAGGACTTGGAGGCAGTGGAGGAGTCAGCACAGGGCCAAACTGAAGGTAAGGATAAGGAAATCATAGTGATAGATTAATATATGGTCGTATAGGTCGTGTCAGCGTCGCGGTAATATTTTCAGTTAGCACGGTATGGCACCAGCGTCATACGATATGGGGAGCTCACTCGCGGTACTCTTTGGTAGTGCTCACGAGACATCTCGCTAGCGTCACTCGCAATACTCACCAGCGTCATACGGTATGTTGGGGCGCTCACTCGCAATGCTCACGAGCATCACTCGCGATGCTCGTTCGCTGGTCGCAGTGCTCGCTCGCTGCCAAGTCTCCGCACTCAAATCTCATTACACTCACTCAACCAATGTCAACACCAAAGAAACCGTTCTCTGCTGTGAACATCGAAAAGACCGACTCCGTGGTCAATCTCACCAAACCTCCGTTGTACTCCATCTACAACGAATCATCAGTCACCGCTTTGAATGGAGAAGACGACGAAGACGATGGCCTTTATATCACCAAGACTCACGCCCCTCAAGAAGTCCCCGTCCAAACCTCCCAGTCACTCCCAGTAATGGTAGTAAAGTTTGTGGCTAAAGTGTTATTCTTAGCAGTATTTGCCTTCATTTACAACGAAGTGTCACAAAAGCTTCGTAACGACCACATTAAGTTAGACAAATTGACATTCCAGCCATTGTACGTTACGGAGATTCTTTTAACCAACTCGCTCCGGACATTGAAACCCTTGGCGTACTTTACTGCCGATGGATGGTGGAACTACGCGGCAGTTTTAGTGATCCAAGGACTTATTATGGGAGTTTTCCACCCCATCATGGATTTTGCTATGCCCCCCCATTTGAACAAGAGGTTACTCTCTTCGAACCCCAACCCTGGAAAGTCCAACATCGTCAATGATGTGTTGAGATCTTTGATCACTTTCATGGGGATCAGTTATGCCATTAGACACATCGAATGGTCTAACCAGTTACAGGTGTCGATAGTGTGGTCATTGTTAAGTCCAGGATTGTGGTTGATCTTGGACGGAACTTTAGGGGGATTGGTAGCATCTTTGGCGTTATCGACCTATGGATGTTTATTGATCTATGTCACTAATGTGGATGTGTTCCGTCAGTACGGTACGGTGTTACAGCCACAGGAATTTGCACCTATTTGGTTATGGACGGCGAGTTTCTTCTTCTGTGGGGTGATTATATTCGGGACCTTAGGGAGGGCTTTGTTCTAACAGTGTTCTAACAGTGTTCAAACAGTGGGACGAAGGACCACTGTTGAACGTTTTTCTGCCCACTTACCGCTGTTTGTACCCAGTGGGACGCTTCTCGCACTGTCCAGTACTAACCAGAGACGTCAACTAGCCAGAGACGTCAACTAACCAGTTGTGTTATGCCAGACCTTTATAGTTAATTTCAGAACTTCTGTGTTTTCCATCTCTTTCCGTCGCTGTCCACCAGCAGGCCGCCCAGCAGGTCGTCCAGCAGGTCGTCTACCAGACCGTCTACCAGACCGTCTACCAGACCTACTACCAGACCGTCTACCAATCCACTACCAGTCAGCCAGTCGTTCTGTCTACCCGTCAAGAATGGTGAATACACGACCACCAGATTCATCTTTCAAAGGACTTAGATGTCCTTGGAAGACCGGTGATGGCACCAGGAGCCCACAAATCACCGTTCAGACCCACAAAATTCCAGGAAAACGCTTCCACCTGACAGTCAGACACCATGATAATGTGACAGTCAAAACACCTCCTCCACTTCTCGTTCCAAGATCCCACCAATCTCTCAAACATCCCTAACTAACTCCACCCACCATTCAATCGCTTGACAACTCCTTTGTTCCAGCCTGGGGACCGTTCAGCCAGGGAACAGTGCATCACAGAGTAGCCACTCACAGCAACCACTGCGACATTGTCGCAAACCATGAACATCCACTCCTCCAATGCTTCCCACCACAATACCAGCAAACGCCCCATTACAACATCTTTAAACCCACTCAACACCACCATAACCCCCAGCCATACAGCCAATGGTCAAAATGACCTGTCCCACCCCAACTGTCCCACCCTCACCTGCCAACGTCCACGACACTCTTCGCATCCAATAAAATTCTCACCATTAATCAACATGAGTGGAGGACCCGTACCAGTTTGGAAGAAGTATACCACCGGATCCACAGGGATCTGGGAGAAAGTCAGACAACTCTTGGTCTTAGTACCCAACAGATCCAGTGGGAACCCTTTAGTGAAGTTTTTCCGTGCAGTTCCACCAGGTGAAGATATCGATAGTGCCAGAAACTATAAAGAACCCGTCACTTTCCCTACCGGGGACGTTAGAAACAATCCTTACTTCAAAAGAGATTTCAGAAGGAACTATCCACAAGTTCACTCCTTCGACCAATCCAAAGTGTCAGGATTATTGAAACTCGGTTCAGCCACCAACTCCAGATTATCTATTGGTGATAAAGGAACCCAAGAATTGTCAGTATTTGAAGCCAGTCCTTCAAAGCCAGTGGAATTATCAGTAACTTTGAACGAGATCGATAGTTCTGTGATCAAGGGGGAAATGTTGGGAGGTGCTGGAGAACCAATTGTAGCTCCATCGTTGAATAAGTTCAAATGGAAGATTTTAGAAGAACCACAACATGGGATGTATGTTGAGGAGTATCCATGTAGGATATTTACTGAGGATAAGGCTGTTTAGGTAGGGAATTTCCATGCCAGGGGAGCTTCTGGGGGATTTTCACCAGAATTCCACAAGGAGGAACCACCAGGAGACACCAAGAGGCACCACAACACCAGGGAGCTTCATGATACGCTCTGGTGTGCCCTGAACTCACCTGCCAGTCCAACTCCAGCTCTAAGCTGTGTAATTGCATATACGTACCATTAGAAACTCTTGAGCGTCAAAGATGCCCACAATGATAATCCTAGTGAGCGCCTGTGATACTGTTCAGTCTCTCCTTCTTCTGCGTTACCTCCTCTCCAAGCTCCAAGCTCCTAAGCTCCTAAGCTCCTAAGCTCCTAAGCTCCCAAGCTCCTAAGCTCTACCGCTTAGTTCTATCGCTCGTTTTACCGCTGATGATCCAGCGGTTATTTTGAGATTCTTAGAAGAGAGCTGCCACAGAAAGACCATGGCGCTAGCCATTGCCAGAGCCCTGGCCACCTGAATGGCCACATAAAAGGCCACAAAGCTGGCCAGACGGTCAAGAGCTGGCCAAACAGTCGGTCAAAAATCTGGCCCGTCAAAAAAGAGTCAAAAGAGAACCTTTGAAATTATATATTCACCTAGCCGCCTGCTGACTAGGAGCAATGTTAGTGACTGAAGGACACTGGGCCATAGGTTTTGGTACCAGGATACCTGTGACCCAAGTAAGAAAGGGAAGACTGGAATACCGGCGAGCAAGCGCCAAAGGTCTGACAGGACCACAGATTCCAATGGCTTATGGTGCCAATGGCCATGTATCAAGCTTAAAGAAAAGCCAGAAAGTCACCAGTGTCACCACGGCGTCACCAGGGTATCGCCTGTGACACCCGTGACACCTGCCTAATCCTTCTTAGGTGTACTCTCATTCAACAACCCCAGCTTCCCATTATACAACACCCCCGAATTACTCCCACTAATGGAATTCCTGGTATAAATCTCCTTCACCTTCTCAGCATTAGGATGTTTCATAGGCAACAATCCCCTATTAGATTTCTTAGACATGGCATAGTCTCCTGAATCAAAGTACTTCTTATCTTGGATTTTTTGGGATAAAATCTCTTGTTTGGTAGGCAATTTGCCGTAGAGCTTATAAATCTTCAACTCTTCTGGAGTTAATCTGGATAAATCCAAATTTTGAACGTTCTTTGGCTCTGATAATGGATCTTCTTCACTGTAACTCATGATGAATTTTCCCTTACTCACGCACTTTTGAGACCTTAACTATGGGTGCACGGGTGGGGAAAATAGACATAAGGAGCAGCAAATGACCCGCGACATTATACGACACCAAACGACATTATGTGACATTTGCTTTGTTTTACATACAAAAAACACGACACTGTACGACATTATGTGACATTATTAACTATACATTGCGACACTATACGACATTTTATCAAACTTTATCACATCTATACCTTCATTTTAACCCAAACCATTCAAGTAAATCAGGTAAAAGTGGTACTATGATCAACAACAAACCTACCTGGTACCTTATAATGTCATAAACTTCGATGGGAATAGGTAATCGGTTGGGTAGAACCTCAATCACCAAATTAAACTTCAATTCCTCAATGGTTACCGGCTTATAACTCTTATAATTGAAATGATAGGTTACATTGACGTAGATATCGAAATCATCACCATTGTCCAAGGTTTTGGACGGGATAAAATCATGGGAAAGGGTGAAATCTACCGGTAACGTAGCTGGCCACGAGACTTTAGTGAAGATTATATCATTAGATTTGAATATTGGATTCAACCGTACAAGGAAACACCCTGTATCGTCATCATTGAACGGTCCTGACACGGTGACGGTTTTATTGGGAGTGTAGGAGATATTTGTTAAGGGATAATTATTGATAATGAAGTTTGATTGGTCAATAGACCGTAATTGCCATTCCCCACCGTCAATTCTGTTGGGAATATCGTAGAATCTGGGGATGTTCATCATATAAACCTCAGTATTGGCGACGACTATCGCCAATAACCACCACCAAATCATCGAATCTTCAGTGCGCGGTCATCGACCAAAAGTTCAAATTCCGTAGCCATGGCATCGAAATGAACGTCCCAAGTTCTTAGGTCCAAGTACTGGAGATTGGGGAAGCTTCGTATGAAAATGGCCATTTGGTTATTGTTCAACGTTCTTTTCTTATGGTGGTGGTGGAAATTTATCGTGAGTCGTTTTAGGTCGAGGTTACCCGGACTTTTGAGAAACATATTGAACCTCTCTGAGATCAAGAAGGCGATATCGTCGGTGTAGAAGATCTGGAGGTTTTTAAGGGCTCCGTGATTGTTGAACTGATCGATGGTGAAGGGATAGGACCATGTACAATCGATAAGGACCAAAGTTTCCACCATCAACCCACACTCATCGAACTGATGGAAATGATAATTGGTCAATGAAAGGGATGTCACGTGACTGAAATGAACTATATGATTAAGATTGAAAACCTTGAAGTCATGGGAGTCCAGGGAAAGTTGGAGGTGGTTGATGGTGGCATTAGACCGATATTTCAACCAATTGGTGGTATTGGTGGTGGTGATTTTAAGGGTAAGGAGTCCTAGATCGTTAAAAATGGGGGTGAAATCGATGTGGTACTCACCAAAGGAGCTGGAATCAGCTATTCGAATCTCTTTAACTCTATATTTGCGGGAGAACTGAAGAAATTGGGGGTTAGTTAGGTCGGACCATTGGATTTTGAGTCGTTGGAACACCAACGGGGCCAATTCCCCCCGATATTCTTTGTTTAGGGAGGTAAGGTGGATGGATTGGGAGTAATGGAGGATGAGTTCTAAGGCTGGGGTTGGGAGGGAAGTTAGGGAGACGTGTTTTTTGAATCGTTTCCGAGGTGGTGACCGTATGGTGATATCTGGTGATTCTGACATCCGTTCTGTCGTTCGTTCTGTCGTCCCTTCCATCGTTCGTGAACCCTTCTTGTCTAACAGGCCTGATCTACTCGTTGACTTAACCACCAAATTCCTTGAACTCTCACCCCCTGAACCACCTAACTCCACTCCATCCACATCGTCTTCCTCCCCGTCTGTCTCGTGCCAGTTGTCCATGTGATGTTTGTGGCACAACACTCTCTTGATCACTGGTAAAACCTGGTGCGGTTTCTCACTCACATGAAACACTCCATACCTAGCTCTTTACGTTATTTGGTGCTAGTGTTCGCCATTCTAGCGGTGGTGTCGTTGCTTCGACAGTTTCCAAGGACAGGACCATCGTCGTCCCAGCTTTCATCCCAGCTTTTCAATAATTTTGAGTTCAGCCCTGAAGATAGGTTCACGCCCTTCGGCCTTACGTGGTTGGTATTCTTAGGGTTTGTGGTGGTAGCGAGCTATATGTTGGTTTAAAGGCGTCAGAAGGGGACCCCTGGGACACATCGAAGCCATACCAGCGCCAAATTAGAGCCATCAGAGCCATCAGAGCCAAGTCAGAACCACAGAGCCTTGTCACCTAGCCCCACAAATAGGTTCTATATACGTCTATTCTATCTACATACATCACGTCTCGTAAACTATCGTCACAGGTCCATCGTTCACTAAACTTACTTCCATCATCTCCCCAAACTTCCCGTCTTTCACCTTATCTCCCAACTCCACTCTCAACTGGCTTAAGAATTCTTCATACTTCTCCCTAGCAATGGGTCCTTTCTCTGCCTTGTGGAAGTCTGGCTTGGTTCCCTTGGTGACGGTACCGTACAAGGTGAATTGTGATACACAAAGAACCTCTAAACCCAAATCTTTGATGGATTTACTCCATGGTTTACCGGAGTACCGATCGTCTTCAATGGCTAAGTCTTCGAAAATTCTGAGATTTAGGAGCTTTTTCGACATTTTGGTGATATCTTCGGGGGTATCGGAGGTGGAGATTCCCACTAGAACCATTAAACCTTTGGTTATGGAGGAAATGAGTTGGTGGTTGACGGTAACGGACGCTGATTTGACTTTTTGGATAACGATCTTCATGAATTAGTGAGGAAGAAGTTAGCGGGAAGTTAGCGAGAAGTTTGACAAGTTAGGGAGAGATTGGAAGAAATAGGGAGAAGTTAGCGAGCAAGTCTGACTAAATAAGAAATCCTCGGTGTAAATTTCAGAATGACCTCGCAATTTGTGCGTAAGTTTCAGAACACCTCAATAAAGAGCCAGTAAAGAGGCACTCAAGAGCCACTAAAAACACAGTAAACCGTCCGTTTATTCTTCCAATATAAATCCACAGAAATATTTTATCCCTTCAAACACCTCTTCACCCACCGGCTCAATGTACTTCGAAGGTAACAAAAACCCATGATTTCCTGAATCTCTCAATTTCAACTGATAAGCCCAATATGCCTTATTATGGTACATAAAGTCCAAGGCCGTACCACTACCTAAGTCAGGAAGCAAGTCGGCATCCTTGTCTTGACATGCTGGCAACACATTATAAGTTTTGCCATGTTTCTGTCTCATGGACTTGGAGATTCCGTAGGCCAATTCCAAAAGATTCTCCTCATCCCGAGGATTCTCCGTGCAAGAGAAGGCAAAGGGGAAAAGAATCTCTTGGGAGTAAGAATGTAAGTCGATATAACCAAAAATCTCATGATTATGGTTATTGTTGGTGAGGTATTCGTTCCAAATCTTTGATTCAATGGACTCAAAAGGTAATTCTCCACTGTACTCTTCACCGCAGGGCCAATCGGAAGATTTAGTCCAATGGAAATCGTAGGAATGGTCAATATCAATACCGAAACATTTAGGATTGATGGTTTCTTGACGATTTTTCCTCCATAAACGGTCAGTCTCCCAACTGTACACGTAACCGTCAGGGTTTAACACCGGAATGAACAAGAAATCGAGATTGTGGAGCAAAACCTCATCAGGATTGTTATAATAATGTTGTAAGATGGAATATAATTGGTAGCATACCGTCGATACACTGATCCATTCCCGTGCATGGACCCCTCCAGTGATGACAATGGTCTTCTTATCACTATGGTTGTCGGTAGAATGGTCCGAGAGGTGAATAACGTTGTAATCTCGGTGTTCATAGGTCTCGCCTATTTTATCTATCTTTACCAAATCAGGGAAACTCTCAGCGATGAGACTGAGCCAGGCATTAATGGTCTCTAACGGACGATACTCTTTGAAGAAAAGCTCGGAGAAGATGTTGGCCTCCATGTCGGCGAGGATGTCATGAGTCATCTGGTACTTGAAAGGGCTGTCTTTGGTGGAAATTTCATTGACTTGGGGGTAAGTTTCATAGACTTTTTGGGCTAAATCTTCAATGATCACGGTATAATCAACACCAGTGGATTTCTTGAGTTGGATTATGTCTCCAGGAGTGAGCTGGATATCTATGGTTCTGTTGACGGTGGATTTGCCCCAGATTTTGAACTTCCTTAATTCAGCATAGTTGGCTTCAGTGTAGTGAGCTCTGATGACAATGTCGTCGTTGTACTGGGTGAGGTTGATGGGATGGTCTTGAGGGTTGATGGAGGAGTAGTGGCTACCTATGGGGTCGTTAAAGAACGGTAATTGGAGGGCCGTTATGGAAGTTAAAAGGGTTAGCCATTTCATGTTGACGAGTTGCTTTGTGCGAAAATGTCGGGGATGAACAAGGGGAGGGAGAGAGATGGCGGTGGAACTTAGAGCGGGAGACAGTGCGAGACAACGCCGGGAATAAAATCTTTTATAGCCGATAGGAGTACCGTACACCAGGATTCGATGGTGCTATGATGGCAGGTTTGCAATAGAAAACAGTGGGAATGGATGTAATGGACAGCCAGTGCTCTACATGCCATTGTATTTGTTACCGTTGGTCATCTGGGCAGGGCCACTGGGTAGAGCCAACAGACAGAGCCAATGGGGCCAGTAAGTGAGGCCAGAGATTTTATAGCCGAGATAAGCTATTCTATTAAAACCTTAGTATCTACACTATTTACACTGCCAGCACACTGTCTGGCCCACAGTCTGAGACGGAAGCTAACACAGTCCGGCACCAATCAACCACGGGCCCGCCACACGGCAAACACCTCAGCCATCAAAGGTCTTCTCACTGGTGTTTCCTCTCACTAACCACACTTCTATAAACCATCTGAATCAACACGAAGTTCAAGAACGCCACCAACCCCACGAAGGTAAAGATCACTCCCCTGACCACGGTACTATCCACGTTCAAGAAATTATACGGGAACTCTGCCCCATTCTCTAAGTCCACTATTCTATGTAACCACAGCCAATAACCTCCAGTAGCAACCAAACAAATGGCCAACGCTTGACTGTTGGTGATAGTACATGTCGGCAGGAACCACATGAAGTCCACCAACAACAGCACCACCGGCATTAAGTGGATAGACAAGTCGATGAATAATGTGGCCCTGAAATCATCGATATTCTTCACTAACAAATGAAGGAAGAAAAGACGTAAGGGCCAGTACACCATGAACACGATCATTTCCATGATCAAACCAAAAGGTCCAAGACGATTCTTCCACTGGAAAATGGTGCTAGACTTGGTGGCATGAGCAATGACTCCTAAAGCAAAGACGATATTGGAAAGCATCAACGATAAGTTGGTAAGGAATTGCCACGGTCCGGCAGCTTGAAGGTGGGGAGGTAACGGGAGGTTGGCCACGGCTACCATACCATTTATCCCTAAACCTAGGGAGATGATATCAATAGCAAGGATATATTTGTTACCTAACATCGGCATTATTGAGGAAGTTTGGAAGTTCCGGCAGTTTGACAGTGCGCACAGCGATGGGCGCCCCAGACCGTCAGTCCAGTGCTCGCTATCAGACCGTCACTCTAGGCCGCACTCCATCCAGTGCAAGCCAGTGCGCACTCCATCAACAGCCGTTCAGTGCGAATTTTTGACATCGGCAGTTATACAACTACACAAAGTATCTTGCCATAACCACCATAATACTTGAGCATTAGTACCGTAGAGCTCACTAGAGGTTAAAGAACTCGGTACCACGAACATAGTCAATTTTGGAACCATTTCAGCCAGTGGATCAGTAAGTATTTACCACCAGCAAACCAGTTACTGCCAAAGCAATCAGGCGGCACTTACTTATAGCACAAGAAGTCACCACCACAGCTGTGCTAGTTGGAGTGTTAGAAGAGAGGTTATACGGAGTAGCGAAGTTTCCCGCCGTTTAGCCAGCAGCCATCAGCGGTGTTTAGCGGTCAGTTGTTTTTAGACCTATAGCTAGAGAACCGTAGCAGGCTAAGGAACCATACCAGTAGCACCACAACAGAGCTATACAGCACCACAACGTCAGAATATTCCCCATGACCGACGAAGATAAACGGAAAAGAAGATCCGTGGCCTGTAAGTCCTGTCACAGTCTTAAAGTCAAATGTACTCCCTCCGATATCAATAACCCTGGAGGTCCTTGTGTACGATGTTTGAACACAAAAAGAGTTTGTGAAATCGATTTGAACCAGCCCCGTAAGAGGAGGCGGAAGGCCGAGATCCTAGAGGCTCGTGAAGCTGAAAAGAAGCAAGATGACCATTTTGTCGATAGCAATAATAACAATATCATCAACGATAATGGCAGTATGAAGAGCGACGAGACGTTCACGCCATCACCGGGGAAATTCTATGGGTTTGGGTATTATCAGGGCCAAGGAATGGCACGTGATCACACACCAATGGGCACACCGGTGATACGAGATCAGACGTCAGTGAATGGTCACCCTTCAGTACAAGGAAGTCAAGGTGGTCAGGGAAGTCAAGGAAGTCATGGTGGCCAGGGCAATGGTGGCCAGGGCAATGGAAGCCAGGGCAATGGAAGCCAGGGTAACGGCGGTCAAGAAACCAATCCTTTGGGTCCTACACCCCAAAATTTAACTCCGGAACAAGAAATCGCTAACCTCCACCAACAAATCTCCGCCCTAAAGGCCCAGATATCCTCCCTAAAAGGTGGCCAAGTAGACGAATTCATCTCCAAAAAAGACCTCCAGGCAGAAATGAAGATTCTCAACAATAACGACCACACGTCAGCTTTCATGAAACTCAGCAACGACCTTAAAGACAGCGCCATTAAACGTAGTTCGTTCATTTTGGACGAAATCGAAGCCATCGACGTGGTATCGAAGAAAGTCATCACCATTGAAGAAGCAGAAATGAGATTATCCCTTTTCCAGGAAAGTTTCCACACCAAATTCCCCTATATCGACCTACCTCCCGACAGTACTGCCGAAACCCTTCGTGGTAGCCAGCCTTATTTATTTAATGCCATTATGTGTGTGACATCGTTGGTGTTAAGAGAAGGAGATGAAAGTACTAACCAAATTATAGAGATAATTGCTACCAAATATCTCATGATGCAAGTGTTTTTGGCCGGGAATAAGACGGAGGAATACCTAAAGGCCCTAATTCTCCTTGGGTTCTGGTACAACAGTCCTGAACTCGTCAAACAACGAAGATTCCATCTTTTAAATGCTTTGGCTATTGGACTTTTACACGACCTCGGGATTGTGGTTAAGACCAATGATGATGGTACAGAAACTCCTGCCACCACTGACCAGCACCGGAAAATCATTATGTTGTTGTACGTAGGCACAGTGACCACCTGTTTGATCCTTCGTAGAACCATTTATGTTAAATGGACACCTTATGTTGAAGAATGTTGTTCCTTCCTTGAACGATCTAGTGATTATACCCTTAACAGTCTCGCCATTCTTTCCCGGTTGAACCATATCCTTGAAAAAATCCATAATTCCATCCATTGTTCCGATACCACCGTCGACTCCACCACCAATCATTGGATAATCAAAGAACTCCAGGACGATTTGAATCTTATTCGGGCCAAAATCTTCAAGACCTTCAATACCGATAACCGTCAAGGCATAATGGCGTACTACCATTCAGTAGAGGCTTATTTACACGAACCTTTATTGACCCAGGTAGCAGGGTTGAATACTGATGGTACGGTATACCTTAAAACTGAAGCCATTAAGGCCATTTCTACCTGTACCACGGCCTGTGTCAACTGTTTAGAGAGTTTCTCGCTAATGGGGTCAGAGAGAATTGCTTGTGTTCCATTACTTTACCTTTCTCGAATCATTTACACCGCCGGGATGTTACTCCGGCTCCGTTTCCTTATCCTATCATTCCCCCTTCATATTGAGAAGAACCTCGTACCGATAAATGCCATTGATGTGGTACAAAAGACCAATCTTGTGTTCCTTAAATCGGCCGAACTCCATCCGTTCAATTATTGTATGAAGAAGATCTCCTTGATGTTACAGTTGTTCATCCAGACCTACGCTAACCAGGTCAACACTTTACTTAGTTCTGACAAGAAGACCAACAGTTTCAAGGATTTGGGCGACCAATTAGTGAACGACATTCTTTGGAAACCCAATAATTATGGGGTTTTAACGTCAAATTCCGGCGTGGCCATGCATCCTCATGTCCCGTTGGACGTATTGAGCTATGCCGCCGCTTTTAGACGGTCGTTGAAGCACGGGGAGACCAAATCTTCATTACAGGAGGAAATGGCGTATGATGATGATAAGAAGGATTTAAAGAGTCAGTTACAGTCCCAATTACACTCCCAGTTACAGTCCCAATTGCAGAACCATCTTGTTAATCCGTTGAGTTACTCGGAGTTTGGCCAACAGTTCAGTATGATTAGACCTACGGGGCCTAGAGGTCCCACTAATGGGTCTATTGGAAATGGGTCTATTGGAAATGGACCCACAGTTCATACACTTGAACATCAGTCAAGGGCAGTACCAGGGCAACCAGGTCAACCACAGTCGGTGCAGGGGCCACAAGGTCCACAAGGTCCAGGACCAGTACAAGCACAAGGGCCAGTACAAGCACAAGGACCAGGACCGGTACAAGCACAAGGACCAGTACAAGTACAAGGACAAGGACCAGGAAATCTCCATTCTATGCTCACAACCGAACCCATACTTCCCATAGAGCCCAGTGTGGAACAAGAAGGCTACTACGGTGTTCCAGGGTTCGATGAACTAGACAACAATTTCATAGGAGAAGAGTTCTGGGGCGATATAGTGAACCCTGGGGCGTCGAACTTCAATTTCAGCAGTAAAGGTACGCTCAATGATGTTTTCTTCATGGCGTAGGGCCAGTGCGTGCCAGTAAACTCCATGGTGTCAGCCATGGAGGCTGGTACCAGTCTCCTTTGCTACTAGAATCCTCAGAAGTAGCTACAATAGTACCACTAGCAACAAGGTGTAGTAGATAAAAATAGTCTTTTTCTCTTTCCTCCCTGAGGCCTACTCTCGCACCAACTCGGCGCCATCGCAACTCCGCTCTCGCTCGCATTTCGCACAATGGAACGATTCACCTTCCTTGATATCCTACGAATCCTTAGCGGAATCCTCCTTATCAACGCCGTGCTATCGTACTGGATCACTTCCTCCACCACCTGGGGCTATGACGGTAAATACATAAACCCTCGCTATTATTGGTTCCAATTAGGAGGACAGGTTAACTTGACATTGGCCGAATTGTCTCATTACGATGGTACTGACAATCGTCCTATTTATGTCGCTATTAATGGGTCTGTTTATGATGTGACACTGGCTAGACATATCTATGGACCTAAGGGGCCCTATAGATTCTTCAGTGGTAAGGATGCGGCACGAGCTTTCGTTACGGGGTGTTTCAATAAGCCCGATGAGTTTACTTATGATTTGAGAGGCCTTGACCCTGAAGAGGCTCGGGCCGATGTGAGGAAATGGCAGGAGTTCTTTGGTGGTAATGCGAAGTACTGGTACGTTGGGGTGGTACAGCATGAAGAGATTACGGGAGATGTACCGGGAGAGTGTGAACATATGAAGTTTCCTTTCTAGTGAGTTGGCAGGCTTACTGGGAAGTTCAGCTGCACTGCATAGGTCCCCCAGGACGCTTTAGACCCTTAGAACGGTGATTTGGCCTATTTTGATAGGTAAAACTCAGATAAATCGGTAACCGGTCCGAGATCGGTGCGAGATGAATAATCTAATGTATATTTCTGTAAATGGAGACGTAGAGAACTCTGTGTGCCGGGGAATGGTACGGAAGGTCAAGATGATCGACCTGTGTGGGTCATGGCCCGACTGGACAGGGAGTCTTGAGTGTCTTGAGAGTCTTGGAAGCTTCCAGCTTCGACTCTTCGAGTCTCAGCTAGCTGTCTCGCCTCGAATTCAAAGTAACCTCCAACAGCTTCTCCATAACCTCCACCAACTCCTTCTTATCTTCAATCCCCACACTAATCCTAATCAAATTCCTATCGATATCCCACTTCTCTACCTCCTCCAATTCCCCATAATGGGCCAAAATGGTATAGGGACAAGCCAAAGTGAAATTTGTCCCCAAAGATGGCCCTTTATGGAAGTTCATGGCATTGAAAAACGTAATGGCATCATTAGGATCATGAAATATGAAAGAAATCAAACCTCCATATCCACCATTCTGGGTTTTAATGTCATCATAGTAATTTTTAGTATCAGAAAGTGAAGGATAGTAAACTTTGGATATTAATGAACAATTTTTAAGGAAATTAACAATTTCTTGAGTATTTTCATTAACTTTACGGGATCTTTCGGCGAAATCACGAGAATTTCTTTCCATTACCAAAGCGTCTTGAGCCCAGAACACATCTTCATAATGCATGGTGAAATATTTTTTCAATTGTGCATATTTACGGGTTTCCTTATTAAGTACTACTGAACCGCCCATAACATTAGAATCTCCAGAAAACACTTTAGTTAATGATGTACAAACCATATCGGCGTAAGGTAAGACGTGGATATTGATGAAGTTACCCACAGTGTCATCCACCACCACGGCGAAGTCATAAGTATCGGCCAAAGCTCTGATTTTCTTCAAATTGGGGGTTTTCAATAATGGATTGGATGGACATTCACAGAATAATCCGGAGATTTTCATCCCATTCAGAAGGTTTTGTTCTAATTCCGCTAACGATTGGTCATCACCTAACCCAAGGAAATGAACTCCAGGACCAAATTTCTTCAAGATATTGAGGGTATCGACATAAGGGAAGCCAAAACATACGGATTTTTGTGGGGGGAAAGCCAGTAAAAGTGCTTGATGACAATTGAATATCGACGCCATCCCACTGGGGTATAAGTAAACGTCGTCAGCATCAAACTTTTTGGTATTCTCTCTGATCTTATTCAAGTCCAAATCCAATTCTTCGATATTGCCGATAATTCTTCTCTTTAAGGCAATTTTAGCCGCAGGAGCAAATTTCAAATCTAAAATTCTACCGAATTTCTGATCAATGAACATGGTGGTATCTTCATCGTCCCGACGTTTCAGTACCGTAGGGGTGTTAATGGAGGGAGAAATCTTCTGAATCCTTCTAGCTTGAATTTCGGCTTTTGTGTCACCAGTAACATCAACTTTATGGGTGGATTGGGGAAATAAATGTTTAAGCAAATACTCCGCTAACCGGGAGGAGATACCTTCCCCTGAGTGCTGCCAATAGGCCTTAGCTAGGGTGAATACCGCGGGAGGGAAAAAAATCACCCCAATGGACGTCTCTACCACGGTAGATTTCTCGAGATCGGTACGAGGTGGGACGGTGGAAAGTTTAAGCACTCTGACGGTGGGTTTGGCGGTATTGGCAGGGGTTTTGGAATAAATGAAGTCTCTGCAACGTTTGGAGATATTATAGGACGAGAAAACCATACATTGTTCACCAGTTCTACCGTACTTGGCGGTGATGTTGGAGGCTAGTTGTTGGATGATGGAGTGGATGAAGAAACGGGGGTAGCCTGAGTTCATCTTGGATACCACCCATTCTTCGCCTTCTTCGTAGCCCACTGTGGCCTCCCACGTAGGAAGGGTGACGGATACAGCGTGTTCGGTGTTGTTGGGGATGGATTCACCGATAGCTTGGGAGATCATGATGTTGAGAAATCGATTCGCATGAGTCATGTGCGCGTAGGGAGCAGTAGCGAGCCCAGCGAGCGCTGCGAACTCAGTGAGCGCTGCGACCACAGCGAGCTGCCGTGGTAATGCCACCGCTGTGAGGATTTACCCCCAGTGCGACCAGTGCGCGCTAAAGAGCAGAGTTTCCAGTACCGTATCGTGCTACCACACCGTGCTACGTGCCTTCCAGAGCCTATACATTTGAATAACTATGATTTTATACAGTTGACAGAACCCTCTTTTAATCTATTGACATCATTTTCTGAGAGTTTCCCATTAGATTTTGGTGCTGGGGCAGCTTTTGGGGCAGCTGGGGCAGCTTTTGGAGCAGCTGGGGCTGAAACTGCTGGTGCTGGAGCTTCAGCTCCCTTACGGTTATGTTGCATATGACTCTTGACCAAATGACCCGCAGCCAAAGCCGAACATAACGACAATTCCGCTGCCAATACCGCAGTAGCGACGATTCTCGATAATTGACGAGCGTTCTCCCCAGGATTAGTAGGATGTGGCCCTGCGACCCCCAATAATTCCAACATGGCATTTTGTGGTTCCAAGATAGTACCACCACCAATGGTACCAACTTCGATCGATGGCATCGATACCGATATCGACATATCCCCGTCAGGTAACTCATTGATCAAGGTGATACAATTAGACGACTCGACGTTCTGGGCCGGGTCCTGACCACAGGCAATGAACACCGCGGTGACCAAATTGGCGGCCTGGGAGTTAAACCCACCAATGGACCCAGCCATGGCCGACCCCACTAAATTCTTACTGACATTTAAGTCCACCAACGACCTAACGTCAGATTTCAATACTTTGGTGACAACCTCCTTAGGAATACGGGCCTCTGCTACCACCGATTTCCCTCTACCTTCGATCCAGTTGATGGCCCCAGGCTTCTTGTCCATACAATAGTTCCCGGAGATGGAGATGACGTCCATATCGTCGAACCCACACTCTTCGATCATGTAGTTCAAGGAGTATTCCACCCCCTTGGAGATCATGTTCATCCCCATGGCGTCCCCGGTGGTGGTTCTAAACCTAATGAACAATAACGTCCCGGCAAGGGCCGTCTGGATGTGCTGTAAACGGGCGAACCTGGAGGTGGAGTTAAAGGCCTTCTTGATGGTTTTCTGACCTTCTTCGGAATCGATCCAGATCTTGGCCGCACCAGCACGGGTCAACGTAGGGAATTGTACCACCGGACCTCTGGTCATACCATCTCTGGTTAAAACCGTGGTAACTCCTCCCCCGGAGTTAAGGGCTTTGCACCCTCTCATGGTGGAAGCAACAAGACATCCTTCGGTGGTGGCCATAGGGATGTGGTAGGGTTTACCATCGATGATGACAGGTCCAGCCACTCCTACGGGGATAGGCATGTACCCAATGACATTCTCACAACAAGCCCCGAACACTCTATCGTAGTCGTAACCTTCGTAGGGTAATTTGTCGGTATTTAATACCGGGGCGTTGGCTAACAGGGCGATAGCTTTTCTACGTACCACCACAGCTCTCTCGTTGTTGGCGAGTTGTTTCTCTAATGCGTACAATGGAAGTTTCCCAGCAACCACAAGGTCAGTGACTTCATCGTTGGATAATGATGGAGTGTTACCTTCTTTCATAATAGCGAGACATTGGTCTAAAGGTCTCGCAGTACCGTTAGCGGTGTTCGCGGTATCGTTGGTGGCAGTTTGTGGGGTGGTGATTTTACTGACGTTCGCGGTACCGTTAGTACCAGCCGCGGCGACCTTGGGCTTGGAAATCTCCTTCTCAAGTAACTTATGGGTAGCTGCTTGGTTCCTGGAGGCATTAAGGAAGTAAATATTGATGGCTATGGATAACACCAATGCCAATAAGATCAACTTGGACAAGATGGTGTCCTTAATGGACAGGGAGATGGCGTGGAGGATTGATACCACGAAATCTTCAGCCTGGACCACCGCACCGAGGGGGACGTAATGTTGGGGCGATAAAAGGGTGATGACGGTACCGCGAGGTCCAATGTCGATATGTTTAGTTAAAGTTTTCGATAAATAGTGGGAAATGTTGGTGGTAGATTCTTCGGTGGTGTTGTACAACCACCCTGAGCCAAGCCAGTACCCATGGAACCCGAAAAATCCCCCTAACATGGCGAGTTTGAAGGAAATAATAGAAGCACTGTCGCCCAAGAAGGATTCATCCTGAGGAATATCGGCGTGGGTAGCGATGGTGGTAGCAGCCCAGGAGGAAATTCCATCTTCCTCCAAAACTCGTTTCAAGTTCTCCGTCCTTCTAGCACGATTGATCTCTACCTTTAAGGCCAAGATGGAAGCAAAGAAGGTGAATACCATGACCAAGTCGTAGGAAAGAATTAGTACCGCCAATACCGAGAAGTTCTTTAAACCTTGAAGATTATGGGCGTAAGCAATGATGGCACCCAAGGCCCCGATTACCACGAGATGGTCGCGGTACAATGACACCAAATGGGAGGCGATGGCATCAGAAATGATGGTCACCACGTCAGTCTTGGACGTAGAGTTCTTCAGTACCACGGCCGCAATGGAAACTTTATGTTTGAACCCAATGATAGCCACAAGGAACGGTAACCCTTCGGTCATACTGAGCAATGGTACCCTTACGCCCAACTTGGTGGCAGTAAATAAGGCGAAAAGGAAGGCGAAGGTCGATGACACTAACGTGGAGAATCCGAGCCAGAACTTGGACCCAGCTTGGGCCTTCATATCGAAGAACACCTTAATCAACGTGTACCACAAGGCGACGTAGGCCACAGTGATCAAACCTACGTCGAAGCTCTCGGCCAATTGGATGAGGTTCTGGGTCCGTTTGACGGTATGCTTGAGGTATTCGAGGTACACCGATAAACGGTTGGTGGTACGAGCTTTCCACGTAACCCCTGGGGCCTCAAGGGTGGCAAGGGATCCAATGGTGGTGGTAGAATCCAATACCACGAACTTTTCATGGTCATTCACTCCATGGAAGGAATTAGCGATGTCAGGGAGTCCTGCGGTGGTACGAGAAAACTTCAATGGTACCACCGTGAGATGGTCAGCGTCAGGATGAGCATCTCCTGCCACCTCCACCCATGCGGAGAAATCACTGGTACCAGGAGGATGGTAGTAACTAATGGATGAATAAGCCAAAGTATCGGGGATATATTCGTCCACCACAGCCAAGTACGCTACCGAGGCCAAGATGGCGGTAGCGATGATGACATGGATAGGCCGGTGGGCCAGGAAATTGGTGATGGATCTTGTCGTTAACATGAACCAGTAAACTTAGTGGGTTAGTAATGGAACGATGGGGGGACCACTGGGGACGAGAACGTCGTACGACTTGCTGGTGGAGTTTTGCAATGACCTATGGTCCTATTGGTAGTGGTGGCCATTGGTCAATGGCATAGTGCAGCCCTTCAGTGGTGGTAGACGATACATACTTAACTTTCAGTGAAGTGGAAGAAATTTTCAGACGAGTTAAACGATGAGTCGCGAAGGCGTTCGTGGACCGCGCGTTGGTTGGGTGATTTTGTGTAACATAGGTGCGGGTTTTTGGATTTTGTGTAACATCATTTTGTGTCACTTACTAGTTAGGGACTATTGTCCGTTTTAGGCATATCCCCCACCTGTTGGTGAGCCATGAAGGGGGCCATGAAGGGGGCCACCAAAGAGACCATACACCAGTGCCAGAGACTACATAGAGACGGTGCCAGAGACCACACAGAGACGGGGCCAGAGATGCCAGAGATTACACAGGAAACCGTGAGATGCTCCTTCAACCCACACCAGAGAGACAGCTACACCGCCAGAGACATACACACAGAGACACACACACAAAATCTACATCTATTTCAATGAAACTAACTTAATATCAAAAGTCAATTCAGAATTGGCTGGAATTCCAGGTAATGCTTGAGATCCATAACCCATCTTGGCTGGGATAACAACTCTTCTTTCACCTCCAACAGCCATACCAGCAACCCCTAAATCAAACCCTTTGATACATTCTCCCTTACCTAAACCAAAACTGAAAGGTTTACCTGAAGTGTTCTTATCAAAGACTTTACCGTTCTTCAATTTACCAATGTATCTGATAGAAACTCTGTTACCGGATTTGGCAGTTTGTCCTTTACCAACTTTTCTATCTTCGGTAACAACTCCACCTAAAAGAGTTTTGGTAGGGAATTTTTTATCTTGAGCATCTTTTTTGTCATCTTTTGCATCTTTTTTGACATCTTTTTTAGATTCTTTTGCATCTTTTTTTGCGTCTTTTACATCTTTCTTTGCGTCTTTAGCATCTTTTTTGACATCTTTTTTGACTTCTTTCTTTTCTTTTTTATCTTTAAAATCTGAACCAGTTGGACCTTTTTCTAATTGTTCGCTAAATTCAACTTTCTTAGCTTTCTTGTTCTTTTTTTGTGGTTGATCATCTTCAGCTGATCTCTTTTTGTTATCTTCTTCAACTAATTCTTCGATTTTGTTTTCAATATCTGAAGCATCTTCTAAATCATCTAAATCGTAAATTTCATCTTCATCAGGAGTTAAATCATATTCATCGTCATCATATTCTTCATCGAAATCTTCTTCATCAGAATCTTCATCATCTGGATGGTCAACGTAATTACCAGCTAAATGGATTGGGTAAGATCCAGTGACAATGAAATAAACTTCTTCATCTGGTTGGATGGTGATATCAACAACTTGTTGGTATTGGGATTTAGGAGAAAGGGTACAAATGACATATTCTTCAGTTTCTTCATCATCTAATTCTGAATCTGAATCTGAGACATCGTCACCTTCTTCTTCTTCTTCGACTTCTTCTTCTTCTTCGACTTCTTCTTCTTCTTCTTCTTCTTCTTCTTCTTCTTCTTCTTCTTCTTCTTCTTCTTCTTCTTCTTCATCTAATTCATCTTCTTCATCTTCTTCATCATCTTCATCATAATCTTCATCATCAACATATGGTAACTTTCTCTTTAACATTCTTAAAGTAGAAGGTTTGTCATTTTCATCAACAGATTCCGGGTCAAGGGCAACAGAAGTGATTCTGATGGTACTTGGGAACTCTAACTCAATGGCAGCAGCCGGTTGGAAAGGTTGTAAGTTTAAATTGTAAGTAGCAATAGGAATTAAACTGGACATAATGATAAATTTTTGCGATGAGATGAGGTTTATGAGAAAAGGTGCGGGTCGTGCGAAGGGGAGAGACAAATGGTGGGAAAATTTAGGGAGAAAATAGCGAGAAAATGGTACCGCGGACAAAAATCTGTCATGATCAGACATAATTCAATATCACTATGAGGAATGATGATAGAGGTCTGATATTGGTACTGGAGGTAAATATGGGGTGTAGGTTTCCATAGAGACATTAAATTCCCGGAAAAGTGACGTTTTGGAGGGATTACAAAATCATCAATTCTCCCACCTCATCGCATTTCTATTACCCTTTACCAACCCAAATTTAGAGTCTTTCAAAGAGTTATCTGAGTACGTAATGTATTAAATATACATATGTGCCACATCAATGTTACCACACATCGTCACACACATCTTGATTATATAAAACTTAAAATTTTAATAAATGAGGTTTATCACCACTCTTTAATGAGAATGAAGCTGATAAGTATTGTTTTAATAAAGGAGTTTTCTTAATTTCAGCTAATAAAGCAGCATCAACGGATTTTTGATCTTCAACTCTTTCAGCTTTAATTTCTTTCTTTGGTTGTTCTTCGTTGAAAAATTCAGCTTCGGTCTTTTTACCTTTAGCGGATTTTTCTCTGGCAAAGTATTCAACGTTAAATTTAGAGACATCAACTTTAGCAACATCAACTTGAGTTGAGGTAGCAATGACGTATCTGGCATTAACTCTTCTTAAAGGAACACCATTAACTTTGAAAGGACCAGAAACTAATAAAGTGTTATCTTCTAAGTTTTTTAAGTAAACAACTCTTTTACCTCTGAATCTACCGGCTAATAAGATTAAGACGGTACCTGGAACCAAGGAAGCTCTTAATTTTTGAGGACGGGCAGTTTTTCTGGTTTGTTTTCTAGCGGAAACGTCTTCAGTTTCGTACCATTTTGGAGCCTATAAATAGTTAGTAATGAGTTTTTGGGTGTGGTAGTGATAAGTGGGAGTGAAGCTTTCCACACACTGAAAGATGGACCGTTGAGGGTAGAAGGACAGGAAGGGCCAAAGTAGGGTTCTGATGGTATTGGTGGTATGGTAAGGACGTCATTGGACCAGTGGAGTCACCGGAAGGATTCCTATTACAAGGTCTGAAGGTATTTGACTCACTTATTGGTTTCATCTCTTTTCAAGCTTTTCTTCTCTTTCAACTGTCTTCTTCATTATCGGAGTCATCCCTCTGTGTTCTTCTTTCAGTCTGTTTGTGTCTTCGTCTGTTTCATTCACTGTACACTGTTATAGTTTCTATGTTACATACGGATTGAGCCATTTTGTTAATGATATTTAATAAAAAATTTTCAATTTGATTTTTCTGTGCGTATGGATTAAAATTTTCAGTCGTGCGAAATGGATGGAAAAAAGCAGTCACGCAGTCACCTGACTCGCGAACCAACGAACCAGCGAACCAACTACCCATCTGCCATCTGCGAAGCGGTATGGTGTTCTTAGTCTACCCTGCGAACACCATGCCTGAGACCCATCCCTGCGATGGGTATGGGTCGGTAATGCGATGGCTCATTCTCCATATTTGCGGAGCTCTTACTATTCAGTCAACAATTTAGTATACTTGGTGTACTGTACTTAGCTATCATACTTGCTTCTAGTAAGTTAGTTATAGCTTTCTAGTCACTTTCTCTACCCAGTACTCTTCCCCCTACTTCCCAACACCAACTTGCTAGTATCCACCCTACCTTACTGATTTACCCACTGTGGAAGGCTAATACTCTATTATGCCTTTGCTTATATAAGCTCTTGCTTATGTAATCAATTATCAACTTTCTTCTTTCGTGTTATTTTTAGAGTCCCCTAAGAGCTGTAAGCTTCCATGACCAAAAACTCTACCCTTCACAGCCCAAGCAAAGTATTAGTGGTACAATTGGCGTCAGACACTGGAAGATGGTTCCACGAGCTGTAACTGACTGCGAAATGGCTGCAAAACACTGAAGAATTGGAAGAACTACAGAATGCCTCTCAACAGAGTTCACTACTTGCCAAAGCTTCCACCAACACTACACAGAGAACACCCGTAAACTACAGAGTACAAAAATCAAACATCTTATAAAACATACTTAATACCTACCACCAACAGTCCTGAATTTCCCTTCAATTCCATGGTTTCTCCGTCCAACTCACTCAATCCAATTCTGAACTGATCCACTTCCTTCTTCTTACCAAAAGTATGGTGTTCTCTTAACACAAAGATCAACTCACTTTCTGGTGAGCATTTGAATGGAGTACCTTCATTCCATTTATACTGACCTGAAGATTTTTCCAACTTACTGGACCTGGTTTTATACAAATCTCTTGTTCTTGAAGGAGTCTTTAACATCACCTTGATCTCCAAATTGTTAGAAGGATATCCTTGAGCGGAGACAATGTTTAATCTCCCAGGAATAGATCCAAGACCCTGGATAGAACTAGCAAAACTGGAATCGGCGAAATTTGACGATGTTGATGAATCAGTACGTTCTAAATTACCAAAATTGGGCTTTTGTGGTGGTGGTAAGTCACCATCATGAATATTAGGAAGTGCTTGAATGGTTTGAGGTTCTTCCTTTTGTTTAACATTAGGATGAACTTCATCTTTAGCATCTTGTCCATCGTTTTTATCCTTGTCTTCATCATCTTTATCATTTTCTTCATCATGTTCGTCATCTTGATCTTTAACTTCTTCCATGATTCCCTTATTTTCCAGAGATGATTGATCTGATGATTGAGGACCTGTGGTTTGATGTCCGGGGGTTTGAGGTCCTGGAGATTGAGGTCCGGGAGTTTGTCCTGATCTTAAACTTTGTAAGTCATTGGTGTATTGAGATTTAGGTTCAATGCTTCTTCTCAGTTTGGTTGGTGATGGAGTTTCCATCATACTAGAAGCTTCAGAATCTCCTTTATCTTTCTTTCTTCTACCTAAACCTTTCAAGAATGACCCTCCTTTATGTAATCCATCACCAGCAGCTCCAATACCACTTCCAAGAGCTCCAACACCGGCACCTGCAGCTCCAACTCCAACTCCTGCAACTCCAGATGCAACCCCACCGACTCCATTGGCTACACCACCAACAAATTTGGTAGCATCACCTAATCCAATACCTAACCCACCAACTGATTCAATTGTAGGTCTAATATATTCTGGTTTGAAAGTGGCTCTAACTTTAACACTACCTTTAGTATCTAAAGCTACATGGAAAGGTGTTGAAGTATGAGGTTCTAATGTTGATAAGTCCAAATTGGCTCTACCCAATAATCTATCATCATGAGTTAAATCCCAATCATAAACTTCCAATAATAAAACTTGACGAGATCTTGAAAGCATTGGAATTTCTGCATCTTCATTCCATACCGGATCCAAACTTTTCCGTTTCTTATCGGTTTTAAACACTTCAACTCCATCTAATCTAAGTAAAGCCAAAGGATCGGATTTTCCGTTGGAATCTGCAGCTGGTAGATCATGTCCGCTTAAGATTTCCAATTTGAGATATCCTACATCAAGAATTGTATCCAAAGGATGCAACTTGATTGGTGAAGGAATAAATTCCAATTGGATCTTAACGGTATTAACTTCATCGATAGGTAAATCAATTGGTTTATCCCATGATCTTTTCAAGATATCAATGGTTGAAAAAATCTTTTCACTGATCATATCCTTTTTATTCTTAACTTCAAATCTTTTAGCTACTCTTAATACTAATTTTGAATTAGGTAAATCTCTAATAAAAGCTTCAGCTGTTGATGCGACATTTAAAGATCTTGATTCAGCTTTTGGTGAAACTCCTGAAGGTAATGCTTGATCATCAAATAATGTCTGGATATATAAGTCCGGCTTACTTAATCTTGCTTTTAAAATTCTAACTGTCATATTACCTGCTCTATATTTGATGATATCTTCTAATGGCATGGTAACTCTTGGTGGTTCAGGTACATCAACTTCATCAGTTTCAATGAATTCATATTGATCAGGGAATTCTTTAATGAGTTTTTCTTCTCTAGCTCTCTTTTCGGCCTTTTTATCAGCTGCAGCTTTTTTATGCGCCTCATAACCTTTGCGGTTTTTGGTTTGAGCCCTGGTTAATATTGGAACATTAGGAATAAATGATACTGAATAAGATAAATGACCCTTATTAACTCCATTGAACAATACTGGTTGTTCAATAATCTCTTCTGATCCATCATAACCTAAATAATGACCTTCTTTATTCTTTTTAATGAAATCTTTAACATGAACCGCACAACTACCCAAGTTTCTATCATGTTTATCACCAGGTTCAGCATCCATGATTGATAAAAGTAAATGTTGATTTTCATTATCAATATTGAAGAAATAAACCGAATTCCAAACTGGTGATACTGTTTCAGCAATAGTTGGGGTTCTAGCCCTCAACTTACCATTAACCATAACTCTAACATAAGGATCAACTTCTCCCACAGCTTCTAAGTTCTTCAAATCTCTTGCTTGACGAACATGTAATCTAAGACCTCCAATAGGGGCAGAGAAATTGGCATCCACGACTTTTTCATCAGTAATACCCAAAGCTTTCCATTTAGCGGTGATTCTGATTTTAGGTGACACTCCTCCTTCAACAAGTGGTTTACAAGTAATCCATTCTTGTCCTCTACTGGTTTCGAAAATCAAATCTTGTAAGTTGGCATCAAGTTTAGCAACAATTTGATCATTGGCACTATCTTTAACCAATACCATGATTTGAGTTTCTGACTGTTGACTGATCAAAGATTCGAAATTAGTGTTCCAAGATGGATCATTGGTCTTTCTTAAATGACGACATGTCTTAACCAACTCATCATTGACATAAATCTCAGCATAAGGGTTCAATAATCCAATAACTGATGAAGTTAAGTCCAAATTGGTGGCACTTTCCAAGTTAAGTTTCATAATACCAATCTCAGCATCGGTATTTTCTTCCTTAGAACCATCATCTAAGGTAACTGGTTCTAAAGTTGGGAAATATCTCAAATCAAATTCGATTTTCCCAATAGTTTTACCACTTTCAACCAAATTCTTCACCATCCCCGTTCTAACTTCCTTCTGTAACAAATCTGCTAAGGGGATATCAACAGATCCAATCAATTTATCATTAGGACTATCTTCAATGAAATCAAATACATTGAAAGTTAAGAAATTGTTATCCAAATTGTTCACCAATAAGTACTTATTCTCCAAGAAGATTGGATCATTGATAGCTTTCTTGATCTTAGTCTTTTCATCAACATCAGCATTACTTTGAAGTTTGATTTGAACATAAGGATTGATACTATTAGGTTTCGTGTCCATACCAGTTTTCAAATTTATACATCTTTTAACGGTAACGGCGACAACTCCGGTAGAATCGTTTGATTGCTGGGCCATAATCTCTTCAACATCAACATCAAGAGAATTAGGAGCATATAACATTGGCCTTAAGTTGGAATGAATCAAGGTGTTAACAAATGATGATAATCCTGGAATGAAAGTCATGATATCGAATCCAAAAGTATCACCACCAACAGGTTTCAACGCATAATCGATGGTTGGAGCTTCTAAGAATTGAACACTGACCATCTTGACATGAGGGAATTTTTCCGTCAACTTCAACTTGATATTCATTCTACCAGTGAATGCCATATCTTCTACCAAGATAGGTAATGATTTGGAGATGAAGGCTTTACCAACAGTAACTCCTAAAGCAACTTTGGGGTTGATTTTCTTCTTGATTTCATTCTTGGTCATATCGTCAGTATCGTTAGGAGCAAACGAGAAGTTCCAGTCCATTTCAATATGATCTTGTCCCTTTCTGGTATAAGACTTGATACTGTTAACTCTAGGAGCTTTAGAACCTAAGGTGAACTCATCTAAGGAGATCTTTTCGATCCCCATCCCTGGAGCTTGATCTTTCAACACTTCGTTGGCGATATATTTGACTTGGTCACTCAATGCTGGCATGTAAATGACCCAGAACTTATCCAAGAAGGAATTCATCCATTCCATAGTCTCTAATTCGTTCTCCAATCTATTGGAAGCATGAATTCTGGTCATATCGTCTCTGATATCACGATTAAATCTACGGAATTCCAATCTGTAGACGGAATTGGCACCTAATAAAACCACTAAGATGGAAAAGATACCGAATCCCCATTTGGCTGCTAACCATGAGAAGAAACATGTTCCAATCATGATACCTGAATTCCAGTACCAGTCTCCGTAGAAATGGTCTACGACGTACGCTTCAATCTTCTTCATCACATGTAACATATGATCTTTATCTGAGATCTCAGGGGAATCCCAAGCACCCACATCCTGCCAACTAAATGTAGTGTTCTTACGAATAGAAGCTTTCTCGGTTGGAGGCTTGGCTTTGTCTTTAGACCCATCTACTGGAGGTTTCTCTAACTTGGTCTTATTCTCTGTGCCCTTATTGTGTTGCTGAACTTCAGCTAAATTCTCCCGAGGACCATGGGGGATATTAGCTTTCTCATTGGTTTTATCTTCGTTTGAAGTCTGTGGGGAGTTAGTACATGATTTTTAGGGGTTAAGTCGGGGCGACGACGCCATGGAGGTATCAATGGTGTTCCTGAATGTCTCAACACGGTGTAATTGATACAATTGACTTGTTTTTGGGGGGAATACATACTCTAGACATGATGAACTTGAGTCAACAAAAGAGCAATGAATGGTTTGGTCGCACAACTGAAATTTGATCCCAAAAATGTCTCGTGTCTGAAATTTACTGGAGATGGCAGTGGTGGGGGATACAGGGTGGTTGTGGTGACGAGATAGAGTTAGGGAATTGAGAAGGGTATTAGGTTGGAGGAGGTTGAATTTGGGAGTATTTGGAGGGAAAATGGGAGAATGGTGGGAGGATGGGTTGATGGATTTGGAATAAAACGGTACCTGAATGTCGCAGTGATTGAAGAAGATGGTTAGGGCAGGTGATTAGTAGGGCAGTGAGTAGGGCAGTGAGTAGGGCAGTGAGTATGGAAAGTGGTGATCAGATAGAAGGTACTGGTATGTGGGTTATTAGGGGGTGATGGTACGGTATCCAGCCAAAAGGGGACTTTTCAACACCTGGCTATGTGCATTGACAATTATGTATGGGTGTACGGGTGTCCTGGTGTATGTCCAAAATTTTTCACCATAAGGAGAGATCCATACAGAGAGCATAGGGTATAGTGTCAGAGACAGGTACAAGCTCGGACGCAGGGCCAGAGAAAGTGCAATGCCAGACAAAGGTAGACACAGAGCCAGAGAAAGCGATATTCAGACTAACTTATATATGTATGATTAAACAGATTCCAAGACAACATCTTTGAAACCACCTTTGGAAACTTTCTTACCTTTTTCTTCAACTGAACCTTCACCGTGTAAAGCCATTAAAGCACCTAAATCGAATTTTGGTTGTTTTAATAATTTAACTTTTCTAATATGAACATTTTGTAAAGGATAAATAGTTTGAGTTGATTTTTCAATTTCTCTACCAATAACTTCTGGGATTAATTTGGAAGTTAATTGAGCTAAAGTAACATTTGAAACTTCTCTTTGCATGATTTCCATCATTTTCTTTCTGATTTCTTTCAATTTGGAAGATTGAGCATAAGTAGTCTTTTTGATTTGGTTTTGTTGTCTTTTAGTGAAAGCAATAGCGAAAACTCTTAAAACGTAATCATCAGCAGTTTTAACAGTAACATTAGCTTCAACTAATGATTGCCATTTTCTAACTAATGATCTTAATTTATCAGAAGTAAAGTTCATACCGTGGAAGTTGGTTAATAAATTTTTACCTTGAACTTCATCAACTCTTAATTTAATGTTTCTGTAAGAGTGATCTTCTGATCCTTGTAAATCAGCTAATGAAACTTCAACAACTCTACCTTTTAAACCATCAGCAGCATTTTTTAAACCAGTGGATTTGTTGATTAAAGTCTTACCAACGTTTCTGTTTTCAAAAGTTGATGGGGCTTTAATGTCAAACCAATCTTTTCTGGTGAATGGGTCAACAACCTTCTTTTTTAAACCTTTTTTACCTTTAGATAATCTTTTATTCTTACCAACTGCCATGTTTGAGTTATTTGAAATTTAATTTTCTCAGTTTTTTCTAATGAGTATGGAAAATTTTTTGTCACTGCGAAAGGTTTTTGTGACGGTTTAATTGTGGAGGGCGGGAGCCCGCACTTATAAGTTTGGTTGATGTTCGGTACACCAAGTGCGGTACACCCCCTTAGGGTATGAATATTTAGAGGTATTAAAAATAAAGTTAATGAAGGAATTTGAAAGATTTGAAAACACCATTGTGATGGTGGAGTCAAAAGCTTTACAATGAAACCATTTCTAAGCCAACTTGAAAACTTCAGGAGGTAAGTCAATTTGCAATCCGTTTCGCGTAATTTTGTAAACATGGAACCAGAAGGTAATCAGTATGTAAGCCCTACCATCCGTAGCACCAAGCTAATACCGAATCCAATACTAACATCGCAGAGTGGCATTGAAAATAGGCTTAATTGGAGATTCCCAGATCGGGAAAACATCCCTAATGGTCAAATACGTCGAAGGAACATTTGATGATGATTACATCCAAACCCTTGGAGTCAATTTTATGGACAAAAAGATCCGGATCAAGAACACCGTCATAACGTTCTCCATCTGGGATTTGGGGGGACAGAAGGAATTCATCAATATGTTACCTTTGGTGTCGAATGATGCCATTGCCATATTATTCATGTTTGATTTGACGAGGAAATCCACGTTAAATTCCATCAAGGAATGGTACCGACAAGTTAGAGGGTTCAACAAGACCGCCATACCGTTCTTAGTGGGGACAAAGTATGATGAATTCATTGATATGTCCAATCAGGATCAATTGGAAATTACTCAACAGGCAAAGAAGTTCGCTAGTGCCATGAAGAGTCCGGTGGTGTTCTGTTCCACTAGTCATAGCATTAACGTACAGAAGATATTCAAGATTATATTGTCGAAGGCGTTTGATTTGAAATTGAATTTGGACGAGATCCATAATGTGGGGGAGCCTATTTTGATCTATAAGCAGTAGTCTGGCTGGCGAAGGCTGCTAGGCGGCTCCTAGGCGACCGCTAGACTCATCAGGGTGTCAATTAGACTTTTAGGCTCATCCGGTTGTTGGTCCCAGCAACTCATCAAAGTTACCAGGCCTCTGGGCCCCAAAAGGCTATCAGTTTCCATGGCTACAATTCAACCAGATAAAAGTCTCACTTAGGTCGAACATGGCACTAATTCGCAGTGCGACCAATGGTCCTAGCTCCCACCACCACCGCCCCTCAATCTCGGGTCCCTCAGTTAATCTCTCAATATACGCGCATGGTTTGGAAGATAGTCAACTCTGATTCCCCTAAAAAGAGGTCAGTCCCCCTTAAAGTCCATGGCGAAGGTGTCACCATCGAATCAGGAGATGTGGTGATCTTCAAAGTCGAAGACGACATTCAATTCCCAGAGCTAGGTCTCGTGATAGATATTGTTGATGGTCTCAAACCTCATCTCACAGTATTGATGTTTAACGAACGGGACGACATGGACATCGATGTTGACGATAACGAATTGGTCCTCACGCCAGTCAAGGAACATATTAGCTTGAAAAGTATTCGAAAAAAGGCCAATTGTGAACAATATGTGTTTAAACGAGCCAGCGATGAACATGGTGAGAAAGTCACTGACCTTGATTTCAACCATTTCGTGGCCATGGTCAAGGAAGACGCTACAGCAGCCCATGAGTTCCTTAAGGAATTGATATTTCCCACCAAAGTGCCGAGTTTAAGAAGAAGTCCTCGAAAAACAGCCCTGAACCGTGTGCCCATTGTTGACGATGGAGAGGAGGTTTCTTCCGATGATTATGAAGACATCCACTCCGATAGCGAGTCAGGGGTGGAGGATCTGATGTTCTATAGTGCTAAATCCAGTCCTAAGCCGAAGAAAACCCCTAAAAGTACTAGATCCAGTCCCACCAAATCTAGTCCGACCAAATCAAGTCCTACTAAACGGAAAGTCCCTTCAACTCCCACCAAATCCAAACGGATCAAACCAGATACTCCGTTGGGTGGTGATGAGAACTCTGAGTCCTTACAATTCATTCAATCGTTGTTGGGGAATAAAAGAATCAGAATTTCCAGCTCCTTGCCGGCCCCCAATTTCACCGTACAATCACCAAAACCCAAAAGAAAGGCTTCTAAGGAAGGTGATTACCAATTGTTGGACACAAAGTCACCAGCCTTCAAGGATCTCAAGCAGAAACTTCATACGGCCACCAAACTCTCCTCCTTACCTTGTAGAGAAGATGAATTCACCTCATTGTATCTCCATATAGATAGTGCCATTAGAGAACAAACTGGTTGTTGTTTGTACATCAGTGGGACCCCAGGGATTGGTAAGACTGCCACCATCAGGGAAGTCATGAACCAATTGAAGGAACTCAACACTTTAGGAGAGATCAATGATTTCCAGTATGTTGAAATCAACGCTTTAAAGCTTATTTCCCCTAATCATGCCTACGACGAACTTTGGTCGAAGATTTCGGGCCTTAACGTTAGTTCTTCCAACGCTGCGTTGTTCTTAGAGGCTTATTTTAAGGAACAGTCGGAATCCAAGAAACCTTTGGTGGTAATGATAGACGAATTAGATCAAATAGCCACTAAAAAGCAAAATGTTATGTACAATTTTTTCAATTGGCCCACATACCAACACTCCAAATTGATAGTTATCGCCGTAGCTAACACCATGGACTTACCAGAAAGAGTTTTACTGAACAAGATTTCTTCCAGATTGGGGTTGAAACGGTTACAATTCATTGGATACACTTTTGAGCAATTAGGGTCAATTATTGAACACAGGTTGGACATGTTGACTCGAGAGAACAAGAGACTGGTGATTGTGGATAAAGACGCCATATCGTTTGCTTCCAGGAAGGTTTCCAGTGTTAGTGGGGATGCTAGAAGAGCATTACAGATTTGTAGACGAGCAGTTGAAATAGCTGAAGCAGAATATCAACTTCGTCAAGCTGAGACCATAGACCCTGAGGATTACATAAAGGTGGAAATTCCCCATATTTCTAAAGCCATCAATGAAACCATTAACTCCCCTGTTGCTCAATACATCGCCAGTTTATCCTATGGATCGAAATTGATCTTGGTGGCACTTTTACTTCGAACCAGAAGATCGGGACTTTCCGAGAACTCCTTGGGGGATATCATCGACGAGATGAAGAATATCGTGTCGTTGGTTTCACCATCAGGCGAATCGGAACTTCTAGGTCATTATGATATTAAGATATCTCAAGGTATGAGGATCAATGAATTCCGATATCTTTTCCTTGAATTGGTAGAAAACGGGATTTTGAACTCTCAGAACATTAAGAGTGAACGGTATAAGCTTGTTTCTTTGAACGTTTCAACAGAAGAAGTCATGGCGACCCTTCGAAGAGATAAGCAAGTTTCCCATCTTTTATAAGAGACATTTTTCACAACATCGCGACATTTTGTGCGACTCCCTGATGGCGACATTGTGCAATTTAGCGACATTTTGTGCGACTGTAACGATAATTAAATCTGCGACATTAACTCATCGCAAGTTTTCCCAATGAACATTGATCCTACAGACTACGTTGAAAGTGACAGTGTGCTTAGATTCAGCGACACAAAGCTCCAAGCTCATTTCGAGTTAGGGGTTTGTATGGCGATTTACAAATGGGAAGAATTGGCCACTGCCGTTGACAATTCATGGGGTGGACCTAATAGTGCCGATAAGAGAGATTGGATTTCGGGGATCATCATTGAACTTTTCAGTGAATCTAAGATCGTAGATATTCAATTAATAGAGGAAACTCTATTATATGCCATGGTAGATGAGTTTGATACAGAAATCGACAATGACTCAGCTTTAGAGATTGCAGCTTTGATCATGAAGTTCTTTAAAGATGTTTCTGTTGGAAAGTTTGACGACATAGATGCTTTATATGGTAGATGGAAGGAAAGACAAGCCAATAGAGTGTTTAACAGAGTTCAAGTTATATCTGATCCAAATAATCCTAGTGATGATGAAGATGACGAAGAAGAAGAAGTTCACTCACATACCCATGAACACGATGAAATGAACGTTGATGAACCCAACGAGCCTGTTGTAGATGATGATGGGTTTACTTTGGTACAAAAGAGAAGAAGGTAAAGAGGTAAAACAGAAGAAGGTAAAAGACTAGAAAATAAATATCATATCTCATTAAATATAAAAATACAAGGGACTCTCTACATACTTATAGAATTCCTAGGGGTGGCGGTTCGAGAACGATTCAATGTGTTCAATGAATGCAACGATGTGACGGAGTTTTTCCGGGGGAAATACAGTTCTTGGTCTTCTTTCGGAGTACTGAGTCCGGAGTTGAGGTTAGGGGACATCTGTGGAGATTGCTTTCCGAATCTCAAATCACTTAATCTTCTTGATAACGATAAACGGCTTTCATTGACGAGTTTATGGTTCAAGGAATCGAAGAATCCGGTGTTGTTCTCAATTTTGAATAACTTGATGGCGGTGCCGTTCCAGACATTGGTCGAAGAAATGGTCTTTTCGATGTCACTAATGGTTTCAGGGTTCTCTAAGTTGGAACTAGCATCGCTGAACATACCAAATGACATGAATGAAGTGATGTTCTTGATGAGTTTATTCTTACTGGCCACAGCACTGACATTATCTATTTGGTAGTATACGGAGAAGTACACCAATGAAGTGTACCACCCCAATGATACAGACCCCCAATGGAATTTCAACGGTGTGAACTTCGACGTAGGAAGGTACTCGTGGTTGATGCTTTTGGTAGTGATGATAGGTTCAAAGTCTAACTTTTCAATATGTTCAACTAATGTGAAGGTATCGGTATCACCGAAAATGTCGTTCAACGAATTCTTCACAAAAGGGATGATCAAACTATTGATGATTCTGAGGGCTTCTTTACCACTCCAGGTGTTACTGATGGTGTCGTGAAGTTTCTGCTTGCCTTTGAATTTCTTACTCATTCCCAGAGGTTTGGTAGGTCTAAGGGATTCATTGATCTCCTGTTCTTCAGCTTCCATGGGTTCTGGAGATTCTTCCTCATCATCAGTCTGTGGAGCTGAATCGATTGATTGTGTGGTTTGGAAGTTTGATTGTATGGTTGGCTGTGTAGGCGCGGTGGTCTGAGTAGCCTGAATAGTTACTGGGGTGGTTTCAGCACTGGCTAAGGTCTCTATCCTATACATCACCGTATTGCCGTCAAAATACTCATTGTTCAAACTACCAATCACAGTGGCCAAGGTTTCAAAGATCTTCTCGCTCTTCAACATGGTGAATACCAACATCCTAGAAGCTCTGTTGTGGAACGCAGCAATGCAAATGCTTCGTACTAGCAATGCCAACAAATCGGGGTTGGCTGGATTCTTCAAAAGGAAAGGTTTAGATGAAAATCTCACCACCAAATTGGTCAACGACGTGGACGCCGGATAACTTAAACCTCCGTCAGGATTAAGATTGTTGAGTTTCTTATTGTGATCGTTAGTTCCTGGAAATTTCGGCCCTAGAAGGGGTACGACATTGTACACTATCTCCACCAATGTCGATACCAAAAACTGATCTTCAGGTCGAACCACATGCTTACTCAAGATTTGACAAATGTGGATGACAATGATATCTCTGAGCGTAGGACCATTCTCGTACGATGCATTAGGGAGGGATATATCGTGGTACGGGTCCATTAGTTTCTTAGGAGGATTGTATGATAAACTAAGAAGGATCATACAACATAACTTGGTGAGGTTCTTATACTGAGGATGGGTGAAGGACTTGATGTAATGGACCAAGATGATCATTAGCTCAAGAATCAATGGTTCTCCTATGATTCTGAATCGGGCATTGCATTGATAAAGCTCCCAGAATATCATAAGGAATTCCATGGCTAATAGTGGTGGACGATAATCATCAGTTTTCAACCCATTGACCAAGGCAGACCCAAAGAAAAGGATTTCTGAGTCTTTGTGGAGCTTAGTGATGTACAAACGAGGCATATTATAAGGTTTCCTTTCCAATAATTGATCAAGTAAAGGATCTTTAGGTAATGGATAAATCAACATTATGGTGAGTAGTTGGGCACAATTACACACATAACTGTGACGAGACACTTTCAAGGAGTTATCGTTGAACTCTATGGCATTATCTGATCTGGTGGACCGGCACAAGACATTGATAAGGGAACAAGTCAAAGTTAAGGTTTCTTGTTTCGGAAGGGCCGAAACCAATAATGACGTGAACAACGACCCCTTTGACGCTACACGTAATGGCGACTGATACATAGAATCCCCACAAAGTACTATGAGAAGTTTCAACACCAAAGAACGATTATTTTCCATCACCAAGTCCGGGGTTTGGTATTTGGCTGTAAATCCCATCCCTGGCTCCCACATCCCTACTCTCTTGCACGTGAACCCCTTAAGGAAAAGAAGCTTTACAATGGACTGTAGCACCGTCATAGCTAGGATGTCTCCGTTGTCTTCTCCCGGAGGACCTATGGATGAAGGTATGAAATCAAATGGACTATAATTCCTTGAACGGAGAAATTTGGTCGAAATTGTCTCGTCCTCGTAAAGCACAGGCACTAGCCTTGTGAGAATATGAATAACATTGAGTAGGTGGGCATCGCAAGTGTCTGAATCGGCGTAGTGCTTCAATTTCATGAAACACTTATAAATCAAAGACATGAAATTTACAGCATTTTGCAGCTTCACGTGATGGATATCTTCAATGGTGATGTCGATGTCGTTGATGGTGGTGATCTCTGACCAGAATCTGGACCAGAAGTGGTTATCATGAAGGTCTATAAGGATACCTTTACCCAAGGTTAGGAACTGAGGCTTCATTACAGATTGAATGGAGGAAGTGCGGAATATTAACCGCGCGAGGGCCCCAGTATCCGCGAGAGATTGGCCCCATGGGAGAGGCAGATTGGGTGCGAATTGGGAGCGAGAGATTGAGAGAATTGGCAGCATAGAAATAAAGTAAGAAAGGGCCCTGGGCCCACCCTTTGGGTTTAAGGATTATTCATTATGCAATTTTACTTAACCGTGAGACAGGTTGTCTCAGGGGTCTTTTGGCTGTCGTCTTTTTGTGCCTTGGTGACAAAAGGACTTCATTCTACTCTGTCTTTGAGTGTGTTCGCTATTTTACTGTGTTCACTAATTAACTGTAACTTTCTTGAAGTGTTCACTTTCTTACTGTTTTAATTGTCCCACCATACTCCCTTTTTTCACCTCCTATCTCCCACCTCCCATTTATGGTTCCTCCTCATCATCTCCGGCTCTTCACCTTCTTATGATACCCGTCATCTTCACTTTCTCTCCTTTTATGTCCCGCTATAGGTCCAAACCCTACGTCGATGTTCATAGCGGCTCCCTTCAAGTCCTTCTCCACTATATCATCCAAATCATCACCGTCTCCTGACATCACCCATCCATCCCATCCATGATCACTTACATCACTGATCTCCGAGGATTCATCAAAGTTGAGCGCAGAACAATGGGTCATGGCTCTATAAATGTCTTCTAATGACCGGGAAATGTCCCTAAACACTTCATCATGGTTGGCCGTAGCAGATGGTATGACATTTAGTTCGATGATCTCCTCGTGGTCTAGGAATAAGTCATGGGACGATATCTGAAGATATAATGCATTAGCTTTCACGGCATGTAGCACGATACTTTGGTATGGCAACTCCAATCCTTTGGCTTCGTCATCGTTGAAGAGTATCACCGATGTGTTAAGGATATACAATGATACTGTGGATAAGATGTGCTTGATTTCATTACTCAAAACCTCGCTCTGGAAGACTATCTGAAAGTTATTTCCACCGGCGAAAAGTATGAGTTTCTCATCATCCATGAATCTTTCAGGGGAAGACGCCTGGAACTGGAAGTAAGGAATGGTGTTCTCTTTATTTGGGGGATGGTTTATGAGCTTGGGTTTCATAGTGCGAATTTAGATAAGCGAGAACGAAGGGTTAAACGAGGGAGATTTAAACGGTGATATCGTTGGAGGTGAGAAATAGGTGGACATTGAGAGGGTTCATGGGGGGGGCAAAGGACTGTTGGTGGTGAACATCGATGGTTGTCCCATGTGTTATGATAAGTGTCCACCAAACGCGGAATTTTTTTGAAACCACAAATAGATAACCACAAAAAGAAGAAATCCACAAAAAAAAGAATCCACAACAAGGAATTTTTCGTTTGGATTTCGAAAATCTAGAGATTTAAAGCGAAGAAGAGCAGAGCTTCTTTTGAACCGAGCCGTTTCACACCTCAACCAAACCTATATTAATGTGATAACTTCCTTATTAAGTTTTGAAATACCGGAGAACTATTATTATTGATTTCTCTTTTAATTTGTTGTTGTCTTTCACTCTCTTGCCTTAATTGTTCTTCTTTAGTTGGTGGTAATTTCTCATTAGCCCTATCAGCCTTCTTGGCATCTTCAAAATTGTTGATAGCTGATTTCAATCCTTGAGGTCCATTCAATAATGAACCTTTGGGTAATTGACCATCGTTCAACTCCTTCAATCTGGCAACATCATCAGTTTCTTGTCTTAAAATTTGATACATTCTAGAAACCCTTCCAATGGCAATGACCTTATTACGTAATGCTTGTTTTCTAGCCTCATAAGTATCTTCTTCAACATGATCACTCAAAGAAGCTGGAGCTCTCATGTCAACAGGAGATGAAGGTTGCGATACTTCATAACTGAAGTTGTCATCTTTCTCTTCACTTAATTCTTCTTCAGTACAAACGTTTAAGATTGATACTAACATATCAGTGATCTTTTCTCCAACGAATGGTAAACTCCAAGTGAACACATCCATGAAATGAGGTAGCCAATAAGGATGAGGAGATGCATTGAATTGTCTGATGTTCATAACATTATTCTCATACTTCAAAATAGCTGCTTTGTTGTTATAGTTGTCCAAATAGTTAGGAGCTGAGAACATCGTTAATAATGAAGGAAATCCCATGGTTTTTGTTCTCTTATACATTCTATACCCAGCATCTTGAGCTTCATGGGCTCTGATGATAGATAGAAGACCTGTACGTTCCAAGAACTGACATGAAGCTTTATAAGTAAAAGCATAAGAACATCCTCTGACACTATTTTTCATAAATGTTTGATCGATATTGTCATCATCATAATCTTCAATAGGATCTGCCCATAACAAATCACACATCAACCCTTTAGTTGGAGGTTCTCTGAATCTATTCAACTTAACTAAATCATTCAAACTCTTAAGTTCTGGTGATAAACCTCCATGGACACAGAAAAACTGTTTGTTCATGATAGCAGCTAAAGGTAAAGCATTGAAAGAAGCCAAACTTTTTTCATACAATTCTTCATTGTATTTGTGGAGACACTCATTCTTGAAAGTAAAATATTCAGTCAAGTGCTTACATTCATGATTACCTCTTAACATAAACACTTTATCCGGGTATGTCAATTTGAGGGAATAAAGGTATAAGAGACATTCGATAGAAAATGAACCTCTATCGACATAATCTCCTAAGAAAAGGTATGAGGTGGTACTAGGATCTCCACCAACTTCAAATAATTTAATCAAATCATAATATTGACCATGAATATCTCCACAAACAGTTATGGGAGCAGGAACTTCCAACAAATTTGGTTCACTGGACAATAATTTCGTGGCTTCGTGCAAAATCCTGATAGCCTGGTGTTGTCTTAATCTTCCTTCGTTGAAGAAATGGGTCTTTAAGAACTCACAATTGGGTAATCCTGAAGGTAAGAATACTTCATCGTCTTGAGGGTGGAAAGTTGCTGGTGGTTTTACATCCTCAATAGCTCGATCCTTGGTATTATAAACTTCTCCTGAATCCAAGGTATATGTGAATGACTGAGTTTCATTGGTATTACGTTTATTGATGGCCTTAATGGCATTACTTATCTGTGCCTGTTGATCAGCCATCTTTTGTATGGAAAATTTTCATGACGCGCGAGCCTTATCATGGGGGTGTGTCAGAGAATGGTATGAGAGACGACACATTGTGAACACACTGTGAACACTGGAGAATGATGTTGGGAGGTTCATTTTGTGTCTTTAATTGACTGTGTGTTTTCAAAGATCTCTCAAACACCTAAAATTGACCAAATATATGCATGGCTGCAAAGTTGCGTCATGCACGACAAATAGACTGCAGATGTATTTATTCCACATATATAAACTTATCAGAAACAAATCCGTTGAAAGATGTGGAAGCTACAGAAGTGTAGGCTCCGACATTTTCAAAATACAACCAATCTCCCACATTTACTGGGGGTAATTTGAAATCACCAATTTTATCTAAACCATCACATGTTGGACCATAAATGGAGTAGGAGATCAATGAAGTGGTTGAAGGTTCTTTGGTATCCAAAGATTTAGTGTCCAAAGGTACCAACTGAGGTATTGGATTCTGATGATCAAACAAAATACAGTTTAAGTTCCCATAAACTCCATCATTTACATAAATCATAGAATCAAACCTCTTAGCAATGACATGAGTAACCAAGGTAAATGCATCAGATACCATGAATCTTCCTGGTTCAGCAATGAATCTAAGGTCTCTAGATTCACAGTAAGTCGAAGGAAAGAACTTATCGATGGAATAATTGATCATTGAAGAGAAAGTATCGAAACTTTCTCTTTGGAATCCTCCACCAATATCAACGGTATCCAACTTAAAGCCTAAATTGTCGGCATTATCGAAAATCTCCCTACAATCTTTAATAGCTTTGAAAATAGCTTGATTATCGGTAGCACCTGAACCAATATGGAAAGCTACACCTTTAATATTAAGTTCCAATTCCTTGGCTACGTCCAAGATCTCTAAAGCGGTTTCCATGTCACAACCAAATTTAGTTGACAATTGACATTGAGCTGATTCATCATCGGTGATGATTCTGATCAAAATATCAGTATTGGGATGATATTTCTTGATCTTATACAACTCATGACAATTATCAACGGTGGTCAAATTAACACCATTATCATGGGCATATCTAATATAAGAACTAGTCTTACAAGGGTTAGCATAAACGATTCTAGAAGGGTCTACGCCTAAATTCAAAATGAACTCAATTTCATTCTTCGAAGCACAATCAAAGTTAACACCTCTACCACTCAAATATTTCACAACTTCAATGTTATGATTACATTTAACAGCATAGAAAGGTTGAATTCGAGGTAACTTTTCATGCCATAAATGTAAAGATTTTTCAACTTCTTTCAAATTTACAATGAAAAATGAGTCTTCTTCACCTGGTAAGCAACTGTCATGATCAATGACATTGACAGTTTCAATAATTTTCTTCAAAACGGAGTTTTGGGAGGTAAATTCGAGATGTTTGGAGGTTCCATCATTAAATTTTGAAATCTCATGGTTAAAATCTTCAAATTCTCTGTTTTCAATCAATTCTTCCAATACTGGGGCCATTCTACGTATCTAGTTCTCTATTTGTTTCTAAGGTTTATATGCTCTCGTTATATCGGGAGCTTATGTGGATAGACTTCAAGCGGCAGCTCTCGTTAATAGTTAAAATTTTTCAGTCGCAAGTTTGCGGTGATGAGTTCCGACAGGCGGGCTCGTGGGTGGGAGTGTTAGAGGGTTTGGGGGTTTAGGAGAGATTGGAAGTGACGATTTTCAGTAAATTCAACGTGTTGACATTCAAATCCTGGTTTTCACAAAGATAGGCTGGTCACAAACTCCATTTGCTTAAAGTAAGACATAATATGTATGCTTATGTAATCAAACGGTTTTTAGGTATCTTTTACCTATCATTAACGTGTGGGACATCAAAAGATTTAGAGAATTGATTATGTTTGTGGTTCATATCCAAAAATATGAGATTGATATCCACAAAGATGAATAATATTTTTTCTATCGTTTTTTATTGATGATTTTTGACTCATTTCGTAGATTTCACATAATTTAGCTGATGAAGAATTCTTAGTAAAAAAACGTAACAAAAAAAAAACTAAATATAGATTAGGGTTTGCGGTACTGAAGTCACAGAGTCAGAAATAACTCAAAGTTTGAAGAGTCAAGTACCAAAGACCCAAAATTTGAAGAGCCAAAGAGTTAAAGAGACAAAGAGCTAGGGCCAGACTAAATCAATCCATATATCCACAACTACCTATTCTATAAAGGGACTATTCAGCCCCTACATGACCTACAGCCAACTCACGGTAATCTAACAGGTAGATCCACCGTTTTTGTTGACCAATTCTCCTTGCCAACTATAATATTTACTCATGTCAACATGATGTTTGACTCCATTAGCATCATACATAGAACATCCATATAATGAAGCATATGGTGGAGTGTACAAATGCAATGAAACACTTACAGTATCATCAGGGTTAGAGATCTTATGTAAACCAATATCATCAGAAATATATCCAACTTGTTGGGTTTGTAAAATGGTCTCTTTCTTCAATTCCATAGCTTCGCCATTAGGGATATTGTAAAGAGATTCTTTTAAGTTCCCCTTTAAAATCTTCATAACACAATGAGCATTAGCATGATCATGAATAGCAGAAGATTTCCCTGGTGACCAACATAATATCAATAAATTAGCATTACCATTAATATTAACAATCCCATTTCTAGTATAATTTCTTGAAGAATCATGTAAACCATATTTAGCCCAATCTTCATCAGCAGCTTCATAACTTTCCATGATCTTTTGGATCTCTTCAACATTGATATCCTTACAACTAAGACCTTTACCACCTAAATGTTTCTTTAACTCGTTAATTAAATCCCCTAATTTCCCAGGGATTTCATTATTGGCCATGACCATATCTTGTTGTTCACCAAATTCCATTTGTGGTTTGTGAACTTCTCTTCTTTCAGCAGAATCTACTTGGTTTAATCTTGAATCGTTAACTAACATTAATAACTTTGTGAAAAAAAAAACTTTTTTAAATGACTAACGTGTTTTTATATATGGGCCAATAAAATCTCAGAACTTTTCAACTATAGTGGTTCCCGATTCTCAATCATTATTGGTCAATACCGTCAGTTTCTTATACTATCACTAGGATTGGTATATATGGAGTTCTATCAAAAGGAATGAAAAAATGGCTGCAAAAACTAGTCCTGTATCGAAATTACCCAGTTTTTCTAATCAATAGGCACCAAACAGTTTTTATTCTAAAAAAATCTATCACCACATATCACGTGAGATGATGTTTTTCCACAGTTTGAGAATATGAGATGATATTGCGTATCGCTAAAAGCACTATAATAGGATATAATAAACGGTAGGATAAGGATGGGGACGACTTCTGAGTAGGGTTCAGTTCATGATTTTCAATTAGGGCTTCTGAAAGTGGGTTTTTGATTCAGAGAATAGGAATGGTTTGATGTACAAGAGTGGATGGTTATGAATTCACGCCACAGTTTTTCCACATAACCCATTTAGCGTCCCTTACAGATTTTATGTATTATGTGCAAGATTAAGAGAGTGGGACGTTTTCAGGGAAATCTGGGGTAGCCGCCAGTCAATTCTAGAAGGATTTCATTAGCATGATTAAATAGTGTAACCACTGTAATTACTCATTAGCAAACAACTTCTCAACAAACTCTCAATCAACTTTCTCACAAAAATCCTCACCGATTACATAAGCAGATAGATTTCACTCGTGGGAATTAGTGCGAAATCTAACGGAGGGACATTCACACCGACCCCACTAAAAGCCCGACCCGCGAATCGGTTGAAAGATTATTCGATTCATGGGGTAATGGAAATTAGTATAAATATCATGGATCAGAAGGTTTTCTTTCAACGATAAAAATGGATTTCCCAAAAATTGTCGATATCAAAACTTACATTGTTAAAGAAAAAGGTAGTGGTGGTGATTATCATGATGTTGCTTCAGGACATTGGTTAATTGATTCCAAGATTTCTACTCCAATGACAAAGTTCCCCGATTATAGAAAGAATAGAACCAGTTGGGGTATCAATGTCTTAGGATCTTTCTGTGTTGAAATCATTGCTAGTGACGGATCAAAAGGGTTCGCTACTGGATTTGGTGGTGTACCAGGATGTTGGTTAGTTAAAAATCATTTCTGGAGATTCATGGAAGGTGAAGATCCAAGAAATTTGAACGTTATGTGGGATAAAATGTTCAGAGCTTCAATGTACTATGGTAGAAAAGGGTTACCAATTGCTGTTATTTCAGTCATTGATTTAGCTTTATGGGATTTATTAGGTAAAATCAGAAATGAACCAGTTTATAAGATGATTGGTGGATCAACCAGAGATAAATTAGATTTCTATTGTACCGGATGTGCACCCGAAGCTGCTAAAAGAATGGGATTCTGGGGTGGTAAAGTCGCTTTACCTTATGGACCAGATGAAGGTTTTGAAGGGTTAAGAAAGAATGTTGAATTCTTAACTAATCATAGAGAAAAAGTTGGTCCTGATTTCCCATTAATGGTCGATTGTTATATGTCTCTTAATGTCCAATATGCCATTCAATTGGCTGATGCTACTCAACATTTACATATCAACTGGTTTGAAGAAACCTTACATCCTGATGATGTTGAAGGTTACGAAATTTTGAAGAAAGCTCATCCAAGAGTCAAATGGACTACTGGTGAACATGAATATACCAGATATGGATTCAGAAAATTGATTGAATCAAGAAATCTTGATATTGTTCAACCAGATATTATGTGGGTTGGTGGATTAACTGAAATCTTAAGAATTGCCCATCATGCTGCTGCTTATGATGTGCCTGTGGTTCCTCATGCTAGTGGTCCTTATTCATACCATTTTGTTGTTTCTCAACCAAACACTCCATTCCATGAATATTTAGCCAATTCTCCAGATTCTCAATCGGTTTTACCTGTCTTTGGTAACTTATTCACCAACGAACCTGTTCCAACTAAAGGTTACTTGGATGTTAGCATCTTAGATAAACCAGGTTTTGGTTTAGATATCAATCCAAAGATTGAATTGATTGAAGGTGATCAATTATTCAATCCGAATCCTACCAGAACTTTATATTCTGAACAAGAGTATGAATTGAAGGAGAAGACTACTAACGGTCATTAAACCATTGAATGCATAAGCCATTTATTCCTGCTCTTAAAGTTTATACCTCGAGAAGAGATAAATTAGTAGCTCTAGAAGAGATATCTCAACATCGTATATTTCAGCTTTTGAGCTTGGACAAGTATCCAGCTATATCCAGAAGTAACCAGCTCCTAAGTCTCCAAAGGTAACCTGAACCAATCAAAAACATCATCATCAAGTCCATTATCCTTATTTCTTACTCTCTCCACCTTCCTGCTCAACAAAGAATCCAAACTTGAAGCATTCAATTTTAAATCAATAATCAATCTGGCTTCTTCACTATAACTTCCAGTGGAGGGATGATCATGGAACTCAGGTGAATCTATCACCTTATCATCTTTGAAGTATTCCAATATATCGGCATACCTAGCAGCACATCCGTAACCCATAGACCGAAGTAAATTTATACAATATTCGAAATCTTGACTAATGTCTTCACGGTTACTGATATGATTAACCAACAACACTCTACCACTAACCCAGATAGCAAAAGGATAATAAGGACCGAGATCTTCATGAGGTAATTTCAGTAATGATAAGATTCTTCCTGCGGCTTTAAGACATCTTGATTTGGAGGTTTGTGATGATACATATTTATCCAACGAATTGGAGAAAGCTGCTGGAGAATGTAATCTGATAAGTAAAGTGTTATACAACGCATGTAACAATACAGCCAACGGATCATTGATAATATCATTATAATTATTATCACTATCTAAGAATTCCGACATCTTGGGACTTAATTGGTTCTTCCAAGTGATGATCTTATGATCGAACTCATAACATTGTAGTTGCCAGGATAACAAGTCTTTGACTTCATGAATATCTAAAGGACTTCTTCTGAAACTTGAACATTCATCCATCAATTGAAGAATCTCAATAATAAGACTATTGGTACCATACCAATTCAGCTCAGGACGATAAGTAAGCGTTCTGGTTTGATGTTGGAACCCCGTAGAGAGATTAAGCCAATATTGAGTATCTAAAGGTAATAAGCATTTAGGTGTAGCCATTTGACTATTGAAGTGACTTCCCATACTTGATAATTTATCCAACTTATAGACCTCCCATACTAAATTTCGCTTAGTCTCACTATCAATCCATTCTCTCCAATTATTCTCTTCTCCAGAGACATCCCCAAGTCCAAGATGGATAACACCTCCAATAGCTAAGGAAACCATGGACCAAGTTTCATGATTATTCAGTTCTCCGTATAATGCCAAAGCAAGTAAGGTTATAGCTGTTAATTCTTCAGTACTTTTAACACTATAACACTTTGTGATGATGAGTTTCTTGATACTTTCAAAGTATCCATCATAACCTGCAACCAACTTCACAGCTATGGAAAGTATACCTAAGAGAACAGCATTATTGGAAGAAATATCACTAATAATGGCAGTCCTTTGACGTGGATGAATAATAGGAGAAAACGGATTGACGTATTTGAAATAATGGTCTATCAATAGTACACACTTCTCTGGGGGTGGAATATCATCAAATACCTCTACGTTCATACTCAAATCATTGATCATAGGTTGAGTGAGGTTCATTTGATTCATTTCCAAACTGGTAGAATTAACAGCCGATGGTGGTACATTTATAGTGGAGACCTCCGATGACGTACTACCCCTTTCGTATCCATTTAACTTGTTCTCCATAAACTTTATTGATTGTTTCAAATTCTCGTTTTCAAGTTGTTGCTGTTTCTTACTACTTTCGAATAACTTTGTCAATTCAGAGATCTGATCCAATACTTGTTGTCCATAACCAGTCTTTAAACCAGGTTTTTTCATGATACTGTAAATACATTGTTCACCAAACTTGTTACAATTTTGGCAGCTTGGTCTGGTCTGATCACATTTGATTTTTTTTAATTTACAATGATCACAACTTTTTGATACTTTAGATGTTGATTTGGTAACCTTGTTGTTGAAGGTAGTCCGACCTTCTTCATCATCATTAGTTTCCCCAATCATCGAACTCATTGATCCGAAAACTTTTCACACGGGAGAATCACAGCACGACGGAGGAATAATGTGGGGTGGGGCGCGCAGTGTTAAAAAGCCAGCGAGTAACCTACAGCAATATTAGAGTTGGAATTTTTCCGAAATATCCATAATCTTCGGAAATATGTTTAGATCTTTAACAAGACCTTGGGTTAAATTATCCCTGAAATCTAACTATAGATGCCTTTCAACTGCTAATAAACTCAATGCTAGAGTGTTCAACAACACCATGAGTAAATTTCATCACGATCCCCGTCGTAGTAAGTACAGGAATATTACCATTTCGATGCTTGTTATTGGGTATGTTTGTTCTGGTCTGACCATTTACAATGATAGAAAGGTTAAACCTGAAGAATTGAAGAACCAATGCTCCAATGGTAAAATCTGGGTTGTTATCAACGGTAAGGTCTATGACTTAACCGATTTCATTAACATTCATCCTGGTGGTCCAGCCATTATCAAGAAATATGCAGGTAAAGATGCTTCATTGTTATTCAACAAGATCCACGCTAAAGACACCATTGAAAAGATGTTAGATCCGGAATGCTATATTGGAGAGTTAGACGGTGAATTACCGGAAGATGAAGATGATCCTTTGGTTAAAGAAGAAAAAAGATGTGCTGAAATGAGAGCTAGACGTCCTCCTTTAATGACTGTGCTTAATTTATCTGATTTTGAATATGTTGCTTCTAAAGTATTACCTGCAAATGCTTGGGCTTATTACTCCGGTGGTAGTGACGATGAAGTTACTATGCAAAATAATGGTTTTGCATTCTCAAAATATTTCTTCAAACCTAAAGTTCTTGTAGATGTTGATGAAGTAGATATTTCTACTACTTTATTAGGTACAAAGACTGATGCTCCATTTTATTGTTCTGCTGCTGCTTCTGCCAAGTTGGGTCATCCTGATGGGGAATTATCCATTGCTCGTGGACTTTTTGAAGAAAATATCATTCAAATGATTTCTTCAGCCGCTTCTTATCCTTTAGATGATATTGTCAAAGAAACTTCTGCTCCAAAATGGTACCAATTATATATTAAACCGGAAAAATCTGAAACTATGGATCTTGTTAAACATTGTGAAGATATTGGTATCAAGGCCATTTTTGTTACTGTCGATACTGCTCTTTTTGGAAGACGTGAAAAAGATTTGAGATTCAAATTAGGTGATCCTGATGAAGATGTGGAATCTTTAGACATGGAAGTCAAATCTGATTTTATCTTGAGTTATGAAAAATGTGCTAAATGGGAAGATATTCATTATTTCAAGAAACATTGTAAAGTGCCTATTTTCATTAAGGGTGTTCAAAGAGTAGAAGATGTGTTACTTGCGGTTGAGAATGGTGTTGACGGTGTTGTTTTATCTAATCATGGAGGAAGACAATTGGATTTTTCTAGACCTCCAGTTGATGTCTTGGCTGAATTAATGCCTGTTTTAAGAGCTAAGGGTTTGGATAAGAAAATCGATGTTTATATCGATGGTGGAATTAGAAGAGGTAGTGATATTCTTAAAGCTTTATGTCTTGGAGCCAAAGGTGTTGGTTTAGGGAGATCGTTCTTATATGCCAACTCCGCTTATGGTGAGAACGGGGTAGTTAAATGTTGTAGATTATTGAAAGATGAACTCAGAAGAGATATGAAACTTTTAGGTGCCAAATCTTTAGATGAATTAAATCATGAAATGATCCATCAATATCCTTCTGTTTTCAAACCAGAAAACATGCACGAACCTTTATACTTACCTCAATTTGCTGAAGCTGAAGCTTAATTATAAGGGTAATTTATAATCTTTCCCTGTAGCTCTTTGTAGCTTCCTGTAGCTTTTAATTTTTCACTGTAGCTCAATGTAGCTTTATTATAGAATTTTCGTACCTTATAGACTTTACCGGTAGTTTTATACTGGGGACCAATATTACTGAGATTGAAATCAGACCGGTCTTATTTATAGAAAAATGCATATAAAATTTATAGAAAATGCATATATTAACTAAGCTAACTTAGCCTCTATAGTTTTGACTTCTTGGATGTAATTTGACATTCTCTCCCAGCCAGTAGAAGTGTCCTTGTTCAAAGGAGATCTTCCTAAATAGTTCTTACCAAACCCAACTTCATGGATGATTCTCTTGATACCAATAACACCAAATTCAGCTACAATTTTTTCGACTCTGATGATGGAAAGTTGTAAAGCTTTGGCAGTTTTCAAATCTCCCTTTTCAAATGCTTTATATAAAGAAACATAGATTTTAGGGAAAGCTCCAGCTATAGCATCGACAGTTCCTTTGAATCCAACTGAAAGAGCTGGTAAGAATAAATGACCTAATCCAGTTAAACAGTCAAAATCAGTGATTTCTTCATCCAAAGAAACTTCACTATAAGCAGTGACATCGTTATGACTGAATTTAATTCCTTTAATGTTAGAATGCTTAGATAAGGTTTTAATAGTACTTGGAGCAACACTAACCCCGTTAGTGACTCCTGGGTAGACATAAATCAATACTGGGATAGGTGAAAAGTCAGCTACATTGGTATACCATTCAACCAAAGCTTCCTGAGTAATACCTGCTCCATAATAACTTGATGGTAATACTAAAGCATATGAGGCACCTGAATCAGCTAATCTTTTGATTTCATCTTTAGCATCACTTAAACAATTTTGTGCTACACCAGCAACAATTGGGAAATCAGCAACTCCATCATGAATAGATTTAACAATTTCAACTCTTTCTTTAGCTGTCAAATGAACATTTTCTCCAGTTGATCCTAATAATGTAATACCACTAATACCATTATCCTTTAAGAATTGGGCATGTTTAACTTGAGTTTCAAAATCAATTGATTCATCATCATTGAAGAATGTTGGCACAGGTACAAATACACCACAAACCATAATTATTGAGTTTATGAGGGATAGGTGCCCCCTTTTATGATACAAACTCCGATCGGGCCAAACATCTCACGATATTTTTCGCATCTGATTGATTTTCCGAAATATGGGGTATCATCAGCACCATCCCGCAGTTATAAATTGAGACCATTCCGCATTGATTCCTCTAGTAAACATGCCAAATAAAGTATTTGATATCGAAAGCAAAGAATTAGACTCAACTATCAATCAATTGATAGATAATTTGGTCAATATTAAAGATCATACTGGTCAATTTTTGATGACCATTCCTGATGGTAGAATCATCGACACCAAAGGTTGGATCACTGGTTGGGAATGGACTCATGGAATTGGTCTTTATGGTATGTGGCATTATTATGAAATCACTGGTGATGAAAAGATCTTAGCTGAAATCAAAAAATGGTATGAAGTTCAAATCTTTGGTCCTGATGGTTCAACTTCAAAAAACATTAATACCATGTCAGTATTTTTATGTTTAGCTTACTTATATGAAAAATTTGAAGATCAAAGATATTTACCTTACTTAGATTCATGGGCTGAATGGGCTATGTATGATTTACCAAAAACTAAATGTGGTGGTTTCCAACATGCTACTTATTTAACTGATAATTATCAACAAATGTGGGACGATACTTTGATGATGACAGTTATGCCTTTGGCTAAGATTGGTAAATTATTAAACAGACCTCATTATATCGAAGAAGCTAAGAAACAAATGTTATTACATGTTAAATACCTTGCTGATCATAAATCTGGATTATTCTATCATGGTTTCACTTTTGAAGGTAACCATAATTTTGCTGAAGCTTTATGGGCCAGAGGTAATTCATGGATAACTATAGTTATTCCGGAATTCATTGAATTATTAGAATTACCTCCTAATGACTACTTAAGACAATTCTTACTTGAAACCTTGGATTGTCAAGTATCTAAATTGGTTGACTTACAAGATGATTCTGGGTTATGGCATACTTTATTAGATGATCCATCATCTTATTGTGAATCATCTGCCACTGCTGGGTTTGCTTTTGGTATTTTAAAGAGTATCAGAAAGAAATACTTGGATAAGAAATATTTACCTGTAGCTGTTAAAGCCGTCAAAGGATTTTTAACTCAAATAGACCCACAAGGAGAATTGTTGAATACATCTTTTGGTACTGGTATGGGAGATGACTTACAATTCTACAGAGATATTCCTTTAACGTCCATGCCATACGGACAAGCCATGGCCATTATGGCATTGGTTGAATTTTCCAAACTTTATTTATAGAAATGCATGGGTTTGATTTGACACCTTTTTGATCCTATGGTTCTGTTTGATCATTTGGCTCTGTTACACGTCTGATCCTCTCGTCCTGGTCCGAAACCCCAGTCATGGTTCGAGCTTTCTCCTAATCATGGCCCCTCGTTTGAACCCTGTCGGACCAATGATGTCAGAAATCGCTGAAAAAACTTTCCGAGAGTTCAAAGAGTGGGGTGACGGAGATCGTGGGGTACGTGCATGAGACTCTATTCTGAACCCAACAGCAACCCTACAATAACACTATCGTACCATTCCCTTTGAAATATTCGCCTCATATTCAAAAAAGCCTAGGGCCCTAAGCTGAAAAATTTCAAGCGCTTGCGGGTCAGAGATTCGCCGAGTGAAATTATACGTACATTCATTAATAAACATATCTGAAATTGACATTTTCCCTATCAGTCAAATCATCAAAGGCATGCTTTAAGTCAACATCAGCTTCAGCAGCCCCAGATTCGATTAATTTATCTTTTCTGCGGTTTTCTCTCATATACCAGAATCTTAAGAAGAGTAAATTAAGAATTAAAGCAGCATAACATCCCATATGAGTACCAAAAGCAGTAGTATATCTTGGAGCTTCTTGAGTTTTGAATACAAAAGGACCAACGATATTACCAGTAGCCCAAGCAACGAAATTAATAGTTGTGACAGTAGATTTTTTAGATTGACCAGCAACATTTCTAGTTAAAAGGGAAAGACCCAAATTAGCCACACCCCAGAATGATAAAGTTAAATAGTAACAGAATAATAAAACACCAGATCTCATTTTTCTTTGATAAGAACCTACAGGATAATCTTGGAATGTTACAGTCATTAAAACAATAGTACCAATAATTGAAGGTACAACATAACCAATCATAAAGAAAAGATTTTGATTGAATCTCTTAGTTAACCAAGCAGATGATAATAATAAGAAGATTAAGTAAGCACCTAAAACCATAGCCAATAATTGAGTTTGTAAAACAGAATAACCAAAAGATGAAATAACAATATTAGCAAAAGCACCTAAACCTGAAGTTGGTAAAGCAGTTAAGAATTGGATCAAGAAGAAACCATAAGTTTGAGGATCAGATAAAGCTTCCCACATTTGTTCTCTTTTGAATTGTCTGTTTTGTAAACCAGTTTGATTACTTCTAACTCTTTCAACCATTAATTTCTTATCTTCTTCACTCCAACATTTAGCAGTCATTGGAGAATCTGGAGTATATAAGAAAACAAACACTCCCCAAACAACAGTAATACAAGCATAAGTTAAGAATAAAATTTCCCAGTTTCTTAAAGCAGCTCCTTCAATTAAAGTAAAACAATAACTTAAAAGACCTCCAATAATTTGTTGACCTCCATTCATCATATACCATAAAGCAACAATCAAAGCTTGTTCCTCTCTCTTGTACCACATAGCCGACATAAACATAAAAGCAGGTTGACAAACACATTCGAACACCCCTAATAATGTTCTAACAGTAACTAAAATAGTGAAATTTTTACCCAAAGCATGGCATCCAAGAACAATTCCCCATAAAACAATATTTAATGAAAGATATTTGGCAACTGGTAATTTTTGGATAAGATAATTGTTTGGTAATTCAAAAACCAAGATGGCGATGAAAACACATGAACTTAACCAACTATAATTGTTACTTGTAAGGTTAGCATCTTCTCTAATACCCATAATACTTGAAAAAGCCAAAGTACCTTTATCCAAAGCTTGTAAGAAATAAGTACCAATCATACATGGTAAGATTCTTCTATGAATCATATTTCTTAATCTTCTGTTAGTAGCTTCATCGATTTCAACAGCAGATTCTTCAATATAATCTAAAACTTGATTATCGATTTTTTTGGTATTTAACTCTCCGGTTTCTAAATCGGAGGTTTTAATCTTTTCGATATGTTCAATACTATCTTTGGCAGCATCGATAGATGATATTGATCTAGAACTCATGTTTTAATTAATGATAGGAAAAATCCAAAGGATTCAGGTAGTTATTTATACTATATCTTTAACTATGTACCCCAGTTTTTGCGATGTTCCTAATCAATCGGATCAATAATGAACCATTTCACCACTTTTGAGGGGGCTGCATATTTGTGGAGAAATGTCCGATGGGTTGATTTACGAGGTCAAATTATAGATCCCAGAAAAATAAAGTTGGGGACGAATTTAGAGGAGTTCTCGGGTTATGTGAATTCACGATACAATAGAATCCAATCAATAGTCGAAGTATTAACTATATCGATGGCTTCGTATAACAAAAAACTTAAATATTGTTTGGGCTGTGATTAAGAATTCCTAATCCAAAACCCCACCTCAAAGGGCACATATGCCCCTATTACCTCATTCGGAGTTTTCCAAGATTTATGTCGCCCCAAGATTAGCCAGTGAAACCTTTTAGTACGGGGTGTTCATAGGAAGAAAGGTATGAATGACCACCCAGAGTTAATTATTTTATGGGTATCTGGGTCTCCAAAGAGGTGTAGGTTTGGGTTATGATTCGGGTTTCAAAATATGGGTTCTAAAATATGGGTATTCTCTATATTCTCTATAAATTATAAGCTGAGAGGTAATTTTCATTGTAGATTCTTTGCCTGTCCTTAACCGGTAAATTAATCCTGTCAAAAAGTTTCTCGGTTACCGTAAACCATCTTTTGTTCAAGTCATCGGTAAACATAGCACATACCGGCCAATTACTTGCCCAAATGGTTCTTTCTACCCCCCAGAGATCCATTACTATCTTAAACCAAGGATAAATAAGCTCCACACATTCATCCAAGTCATCGTTCTTCTCTAATTCACTGAATCCTCCCGATAATTTCATATAGGAATTTGGGGTGAGCTCATACATGGATTTCATGAACTTGCCCCACCTTTCAACATCTTCAGCCTTATAAGTAGGTTTACACAAATGGTTGATGATATACTTGACGTTTGGCACTTTCTGGAAAACTTCTAAAGTTTCTTCGAACTGCCACCATCCACCACATCTCAAATCGATACCCCAATCGAAGGTGAAATTGTTGTCGTCCAAATATTTTAAACTGGAAATAAACTGTGGGGTGGTCATAACTTGTGGTGGCTTGTCTTGTAATAAGTATCTGAATCCTTTAACATATGGGAAACTGTCATCTTTATAATTTTCTATATAAGATTCAACCTTATCAGCACCTTCATTCATAGGAACCCAAGGGATAACAGCCTTGACTAAATGTTTAAGGTCATTGGATCCTTCTTCCCCATCTAAAGTCCCTTGGATTACTCTACTATAATATTTATATTCATCGATAGTTCCTTGGTGGTTCTCGGTATTCAAAGCCGAAAACTCAATTATGATGATACCGTCCACTTCAAGTGAATTTTCTTCAACGTAATCCTCAAGTCTACAGTTCTTATTCAAAACATGATCTCCTTGCCATTTCAACAATCTCTGGTTGGCCAATGACGATAAATGAATGTGTGAATCAATAACTTTCATGAGATATGACAGACGGAAATTTTCCGCATTAGTATATTTGCGGAAAGACATTCAAGCGGATCCTTCGCTCCATCAAAAATGGGGATTTCTCTACGGTTGACAGGATATACAACAGTTAAGCATGTGGGGAATGAAAGATGTTATGCATTTACTAGCTAAACTATAAAGATTTTTCGAATTGGTTCAATTTTTCCAAATCTTCTTCGTATTTAGACCAAGTTTCTTCGGAAATGACATTTGATAATGGTGGTCTGGCTTTTCCATTTCCCAAACCATGAATTTTCTTCATAGCATTTTTAACTCCAACCAAGTTGATATCAAAGATCATCTGGTTAGCTGATGTAACTAAAAATTGTAATTCTTTAGCTTTTTCTACTTCTCCTGATTTGTATAAGTTATATAAATGAACCATACATTTAGGGAAGATTCCTGATAATCCATCAATAGCTCCATGAGCTCCAATAGATAAGGATGGAATCAAAATTTGACCTAATCCGGTGAATGGTTTGAAATTGTATTCTTCGTTTCCTTGGGTTAAAAGAATATATCTGTCCATATTGAAATGGGTTAATTTGACAGCGATGATGTTTTCAAAAGTCTTTAAAGTTTGGAATGTTTTTGGGTTGATTTCAGTACCATTACTGACTCCTGGGTAATGATAGATGATAATAGGTAATTCTGATTTGTCAGAAACTAATTTGAAGTAATCAATAATTCCTTGTTGATGAGTTAAACTATTTCCGTAATAACCTGGAGTTAATAAAATAGCATAGTCAGCTCCTACTTTTTTGGCTTCACTGATCTCATCAACAGTATCGGCCATATTAGTATAAGGCATACCTAAGATCAATTTGAATTCTTTATCAGGAATTTCTTTTCTGATAGTTGACACAAGAGTCAATCTTTCCTTTCTAGTTAAATGAATGGATTCTCCCATTGATCCTGCAATGACTAACCCTTTAATACCAGCTTCGTATAATGTTTTAGCTTGTTTGATTTGAGTATCTAAATCTAATCCAAAGTCATCGGTGAAATATGTTGGAACTGGGGTGTAGATCCCATCTGGTAAACTCATGTTGTAATTTTCTTGTAAAATATTTTCAATGAAAAGGGGAACAGTTTAAATAGAAAGTGGAGGGGCATCTGCTTCGGGTGATTTGAAAAACCGATGGGTGATTGTTTGATAGAAATTCGCGGTGCGATTTCCGAAATCTGGGGTAGTGGGGTTTATACTTCGGCCTATTGTTGATGTTAGTTGGATCTTCAGATGGTGCACGCCAACACTACCACATTCGGTAATACTTCTATTTTTTTTGGGGTGCGATTGGAGTAATAGGGCTGAGAGATTTCTTTAACTTATTGTTTATTTAAGAAGATGAACAAACTAAAGAGATGAGTCAAATACAACGAATGGATTCCATGGAGGTGAAACAAATCTTTGAGGTCCACCTCTTTCGTTGACTAAATTATTCAATTTTTCACCATCTTCATCTTTCAAAGTAACGATTTCAAAGTTACTTTCAATTCTACTTTCTTTGACTGATTTAGGTAATACCACAGTACCTCTCCATACAGCCCATGAAATGATGATAGTAGCAGATGAAACTCCATAAGTTTCAGCAATTTTAGCAATAGTTTCATCTTTCAATAATGGGGCATCTGATGATCCTAATGGAGAATAAGCTTCTAAGATTATACCATGTTTCTTAGCAAAATCAAGTAATTTATGTTGAGGTAAATATGGATGTAATTCAACTTGATTTACTACTGGTTTGACTTTCAAGTTTTCGTTGAATAAAGTGGTTAGTTTTTCAATGGTACAGTTACTCACACCTAAAGCTTTGGTGAAACCCTTTTCAATCAAAGGTTCCATTAATTTCCAGGTTTTAGTGAATGGCCAATCTAACAAGATATCTCTCGTTCCATCAGGTTTAGTTGGAATGGCTGGATGATTACCCTTTGGATTCAAGGCTAAGGGCCAATGCATTAAATATAAATCAACATAGTCTAATCCTAATCTTTCCAAAGATGCTTTCAAAGCAGCTTCAGGATCATGATGATCAATTGACCATAATTTAGTAGTGACGAAGATTTCTGATCTGGCGATTCCTGAATCTTTAATAGCTTTACCAATTGGAACCTCGTTACCGTAACCAGCAGCGGTATCGATATGTCTATAACCAGTCTTTAAAGCAAATAAAACTGAATTATAAACTTCTTCATCGGTTGCTTTCCAGGTACCTAAACCAATAGCTGGAATTTCTTTACCGTTTAATAATTTAAATGCTTTTGTACACTTGGCAGTCATTTTTCTAATTTTTTATCTATCAAAATAATGGAAATATCCCCCTGAATATATACCATGGGGCATTACAACCGTACACCCACACAAAAGGTTCTTTGACTGTCCGAAACACAGGAGTGCGGAGCGATTTTGATCCGAATCGTGGGGCATATTTAGACGCATTCTTTTTCACCCTATTTCAACAATTTCGTCCATCATGTTATTACAAGGTAAAGTAGCTATTGTCACTGGTGGTGTTACAGGTATTGGTAAATCCATTGCCATTGGATTACACGAACAAGGAGCTAAAATTGCCATCAATCATTTACCCAGTCAAATCAATCTTTTCAATGATATAAAGGAAATTATCCCTGATGCTTTATCAGTACCAGGAGATATTTCCAAACCTGAAACCAGTCAGTTCATTGTTGATGAAACCATAAAGAAATTTCAAAAGATTGATATTCTCGTATCCAATGCTGGAATTTGTGAATTCAAGGATTTCTTGGAAACTGATGCTCAAACTTATCAAAGAACAGTTGAAATCAATTTGAATGGTAGTTACTTTATAACTCAAGCTGTAGGGAAACAAATGAAAGAACAAGGTCATGGAGGTTCTATAATTGCCATCAGTTCAATTTCAGCTCTTGTTGGAGGAGGTAAACAAGTCCATTATACACCAACTAAAGCTGGGATTTTATCATTAATGCAATCATGTGCTTGTGCTTTAGGACCTTACGGAATCAGATGTAATGCCATATTACCAGGTACCATCAGAACTCAATTAAATGATGAAGATATGAAAGATGATACTAAAAGACAATACATGGAAGGTAGAATTCCTTTAGGAAGATTAGGTAAAACTGATGATCTTATCGGACCAGCAGTTTTTCTTGCTAGTGACTTATCAGAATATGTCAATGGAGCTCAATTACTCGTTGATGGAGGTTTATTCGTCAATTTACAATAGATTTTTATATATTCATATACATTATTCCTCTTCTATGGTCGAAAGTCGACGTATATTGAAACAAATTGACTCATACTCATCACCCTCCGATTCTGAATCACTCGAATCGGAATCTGTGTCGGAGTAATAATCCGAGCTCGAACTGCTTATATCTGAATCATCACTATCGGAATCACTATCACTTGAATAATCAAAATAATTTCGTTGAAACAATTCCATTCTTTTATTTTTTAACCTTTGGATATTCTTTATCCTGATATCAAGAACCAATTTGTCTAATAGATTGATTTGAGTTGAAAATTTTTGTAAATCTCCTTTAGCTAAATCATCGCTCAATTTGTTCCTTACCTTCAAGGCAAGTCTATAGTCTTCAACAAGATCCAGCAGCATATATATTTGGGATACATTACCATGATTATATACTTCTAGATCTACAATAAATTGATATCTCACACGGGTAGGGGTGTTTTGAACATTATCACTGGTCCGCAATTTCGTCCCGATCAGTAGAGTAAATTACATATGTCAAATATCGGTACTCTGGAAATGGTCCGCAAATCTTTCTTTTCGTATATGTCTGCTTGATAAGAGGATATTGGACCTTTTGGCCGTTTGGCGTTGACACATAAAGTTTCGGAAAAAGACCCGAGTGTCTGAGACACTTTTAAGCTTAAGGTTTGGATGGCTTTGATCACGAATATTTCATTTATTATTATCACCAATAGATTCTATTTGTTCTATTTTGTTCTATCTACAAGCATTGGCTCATAGATATCAAGAAAAATCACCCAGATCTGCACCACTGATGGTTTCTATCGGTCGAAATCTGTCAAAGTAACCGCATTACCGTAATTTTGAACTATAACCGACGTTGGCCGATTCAAAGTTATTGGACCCGCTGCCAGCCATTCATAACAGCTTAAGTCTAGACATCATAAGAGGGTAAATCATTAAACGTATCTATATTAACCAAATCTATATAACAAAATTATCAAGCCACGACTCCCGTCATTTCGGGTATTACTGTGAGTTTTGTGGGTAATGCTTCACAATATGTAATTTCTCCGGTTTCTTCATCTCCATCACTGTAATAGTAATCATCTTCGCTATCACTATCACTATCACTGTCGCTGATTTCACATTCTTCAATATGTTCAGCATGTATCACCCTATCATGCTGTATCGTTTTATTCTTTGTGAATAATGTGTTAATGCTGTATTTCACTTTACTTAAGTTTCTCAATCTTTCTTCGTTTTCCCTTTGAAGTTCTTCTGTTATTCTATCAAGTAAATTTGCTTGAGTGACCAATCTCATCAATCCAGTATTTGAATTTGCATCTCTGACTAATTTGCTCTTTACTTTGACAGCTAAATTATAATTTTCTCTTAACATGATGTTCTTGTATTATATTGATGCTCTTATATTATATTGATGATCTTATCTTATATTGATGCTCTTGTATTATTAGGATGTTGGACTCTGTAGTGTTGATGTTTCGGAGAGGATTTATCGCCCATATATATAATAATTCCTGAAATGCATCAACAGCCGGCTTTAAAACCGAGAGATTTTTAATCGGGCACTAAAAATTTAAACTTTTTGATTATCCTCGAAATTACTAGAGATCCTTCCTTTCCTAGATTATAAGAATGAGCAATCTGTGATCAATAGATGGTATTTTTAGAAAAAGCAATCTAAATACTCTCAGTTGGGTTTTTTTTACTTGCTTATCTCTATTTGTTGAAACGTCATCTGGTTGTAATACTTCCAGAGTTGATATATTATTCAGATACCCTTGAATTATGCGAAGTAAAACCGTAAAACGGCTGATAGAATAAACCTTCTAACTCTATGAAGACAAATTCTATAGATAAGAAAGATCGAGTTTCATTGACCCGTCTCAACAATTTATCCGTCCGTTCTCAATAATTTTAGCCGTCCGTTCACGATGATTTAGCCCGTTTACATTTGGTTATTCACCCGTTGAAAATCTTTGTTGATCCACTTTTACATCACTAAAGGTGCAGTATCTCTTTCTCGTTTTGATAAATTGATGCTTGCCCTTTCATATACCCTTTTGATGTCCTCATTCCAGAATCCTGCGTTGCCGGATTAGAATAACCGTTATTTGTCAATTGATGTTCGGTTCAGTCGCCGGATACTTTCCCACGCATAATTTCTTAAATGGTTGGGAAATCGCTTATGTAAGAAATAATGTCAGTAATTGTCACAATTGAGGTATTTATTTTTGTTAACCACTATAGATAACGGAAACCAATTACCGAGAGTCACCTGACCAGTAGGGATGAATTAAATTAGTCACTCAGAAAAATTTTCTCCTTATTCAATAGTTTATTTGTTGTTAGTTGTTAAGTTCCAGTGAATCAACTAACGTTATAGAGCATTTTAAATAGCCGGATATTCGAGTTTCTAATAAAGGGTCCCCTTAAATTTACGTATTACCCTTTTTAATCGATTATCAACGGTTTCATACATATATCAAGGAGCCACAGTTTTATTTAGGAAATTGTGGATTTTTTTTCAGGTCACCTCATTTTTGCTGATAGTCACGTGCTTGCATCACCAGTTTTCTGAATTTTTTTTTGGATGTCGCACGATATGAGATTTTTGCAACCAGATGAAGAAACTCATGTTGGTAGTGAAAGCGATGGTACTTTAAATGATTCACCTAAGAGTGAAGTGGCAATCAAGCGTGGTCTTTTCGCTAGAGCTTGGGATAAATTTGATCAAAAATTGGTCAAAGAATTCTCACCTATGTTCTTTGTTCAAGTTATGGCTACTGGTATTTCTTCTGCTATTTTACATAACTTCCCCTTCCCAAGTCATTGGCTCAGGATTTGTAGTTACATAATGTGGGGTTTAGGAATCTTTTATTTCCTTTTAGGTAATGTTTGTCTTGTTTTAGGATGTATTAAGTATAAAAAATTTCAAGAATTCCATTTGAATCCTAAATTGGCTCCATTCATGGGATGTTATGCCATGGGATATAATTCCCTCGTTAATGAATTATATTTCATTACAGGGAAATCATGGATTATTGGAATTTTTGTACTTTGGTGGATCTCAGTATTCTTATGTATCTATACATCATTCATCATTTTCTTTTTCACCTTTTTGAATAAGACCAAGAAGTCCAATCATTTTCCTTTAGATAATTTCAATGCCACTTTGTTATTACCTATCGTTGCATTGACAGTTACTTCCTCAGCAGGAGAAATCTTTGCTATGGATTTACCTAATCAAACACTTCAATTAATTACCATCTTTGTTAGTTATATACTATGGTCTATTGCCATTGCTATGTCATTTGTGGTACTCACTATGATTTTCCATAAATATGTGGTTCATAAAATCCCCAACACAACCATCATTTTCACCACATTCATTCCTATTGGTTTCTTAGGTCAAGGTGCATTTTCTGTTCTTCAATTTGGTAAGAACATCCATGAATGGGTCAACTTGAATAAAGATACAATTCAAGCATTACCTATTGATATAGTAAATGGGTTAGATAACAGTTTACTTATTTTCAGTTCATTATTTGGATTATTCCTTTTTTCATTCGGTTATTTTAATACTTTTGTAGCTATAGCCTCAGTATTATCCAAAATCATTACTGAAAACCCTAACCCTATGCATGCTGCTAAATATTCAGGTAAAAGAAGTGTTTTGAACGGTTTAATTAGATACAACAAAGGTTTTTGGGCCATGACTTTCCCTCTTGGAACCATGTCTATCTCGAATACCTTATTTGGTAATTTGTTTGATATACTCACATTTAAAGTCATAGGTGCTATCTATGGTGTTAGTACTGTGGTCATCACCTTAGGTTGTGTAGTAGGAAGCTTATATCATTTATATAACGACTTATGTAGTTTATAGTAATATTTATTCATTATCTTTGATTTCGCATTCTGATCTTTAACCTCAATGATATCGATATTCATACCCAATAAGTCGATTACGCCACATCCGTCGAGTTTCACCGCCAGTAATCAGAAGCAGTTGGCATATTTTGATGAGATTGTTCAAGGTTTTATTCAAGTTCCTCCAACTAAGGATCTTCAATTGAGTGTTGAGATATTTATTGTCCCAAGTGAATATGACGATATTTCAAAATTCTCCATTCAGACCTTACCAGTGACCAAATTGGTGTATGAGGGAGACCAGTTGATTTATGAATTTGAAACTTCAATTAATTACCCTAAGAAGAAGTTGAATAACCCGAAGATAATCTTCAATGCTGTGATGAAGAAGAAGAATAAAGTGATTGAAAAATCATCAACCATACCTGATTTCAAACCTAAGGAACGTAATCTTTTAAGTGAACTTGCTGTGGTTGAACCCACAACGGCTATAGAACCACTGCATGAATCAGAAGAACAAATACTGTCGGCCAAATTAGAAATGCCCGTAATAACTCCATTATTGATCAAATTGAAATCAACTAAACCTGCTGGGAAGAATAATATCTTATTAATATCTTTCAGTATTGAAGCTTCAGAACTGTTATTGAAGTTGAATAAAGAAATGACTTTGGACATTTCTAAGTTCAATATTGATTTCAGAGGAAATCTAAAAAACTTAAATTTGATTGAATTCCCTTTGAAATTGAATATAAATGAATCCATAAACTTGAATTATAAACTTGTCAACTTCAATGAAGATTCTACCAAACAATTGAACATTGAAATAAACTTAAAAGTCCATGAACAACACATTTCCAGTAATTTAATCAATACTTCGTGGTTACCGGTAATTGATTTCAATCTCGTGGCTCCTCCCATTAACCAATCATTGAAAACTACTCAATCATCATTAGCATTAACCAAAAAACGATCACCCACAGTTCCTCGAAGAATTGGATCCAATGTCACAGTCAATCTAAATAATTCTAATCTTTATGGACTTAAACTTTCATTCTTAGGTAAATTAACTATCGAGACCGGTGAAATAGTCCATTGGAAAGTCCAAGCCATCAATCAATCTTTCAATAGACTCAACCTTTCCATAATATTGAATAAGACCGATAAGAAGAAGTTCCACAACTCAGAATTGATGTTAACTTATCAAAATATAACAAATTTCCAAAACTATACCAACTTGAAACTAGATAATCACGGAGTTATTATCCTAGATAATGATATAAGATTGTCCTTGGACGGTAACTCTGTGTTTGAGACGGAAATCAAGTTGTTGGGTGTTAGTAAAGGAATTCATAACTTAAATGGATTGAATATCTATGATTTGAATTCTGGTGATTGTATAGACTTTGGTAAACTTGTTGAAGTCTTTGTAGTATAGTTCATAGCATAAGCAAATAGCATTATAGATCATATAGAGAGTGAGAACTCTTTTTTTTGCAACCAATGGCGGGTATTTCTTACCTTCTCTTTTTATTCATCTACGTGGTATGTTTGACTTTACCTTTGTACTACATATCAATACGAAGGAGAGTTACACCTGTCAAGTATCTAATGATCCATTTATTGGTGAATTCCATGGGGTTTGTGTTGAACCATCGATATTCATCTTGGAACACCAGATCTTGGATAATTTTAGGTTTACACTTAATTCCAACCTTTAGATTCTGTTTATATATACATAGAGTTAAGATTTATTTCAAGATTACAGCAGAGTAAGTTAATGGGTCAAAATATGGCAAATCATCAGAGACTGATTTCCAGACCCTTTAAAGATAAGATTGGGTATCAATTGGTTGATATTAAATAACGAATCTTCTGGAACGGAGTTATTCTGAATTAAGAGCCTCACCTTGAAAGGCTGTTATTGTTATAAAAGAAGTCAAATTCCTCCGTTGAATGTTTCAAGCCTTCAAAAGGTAATTTTTAGAGCCCTTCGAGTGAGCGAGAATTTCAATGGACTATCAATCAATCATCTCCACAATTGAGTACCCTAAATGGGACCATTCTATTGAAGATATAAAATCAATCGGTGAACAGTTGATCAAAGAAGAAACTCAATTCCATGACTATGTAGCTACCATCGAGAATCCTACTATGGAAAATTTATGGGAACCCTATATAGACCATATTCAAAAGAATCATGCACTTGAGAATCAAATAGATTTCTATAAAAATGTCAGTACCGATAAAGCCATAAGAGATGCATCTAGTGAAATCAGTGAAAAGATGGAAAACAATTCAATTGAACAAGGTTTAAGAGTTGATGTCTATAACAAGTTTAAACAATTCTATGAATCAGTTGATCTCAATAGTTTAGATCATGAAACGAAAAGACATATTGAGAAGACTATGTTAGATTACAAAAGAAATGGTCTTGATTTACCTGATACTGAAAGGGAACATTTCAAACAATTACAATTGAAGTTATCGGAATTAAGAAAGAAATTTGATAAGAATTTAGGTGAACAAACTGAACATTTATTATTCACTAAAGAAGAATTAGATGGTGTTCCTGAAGATACAACTGATACTTTCGAAAAAGTTGGGGATAAACTTAAGATGACTTATAAGTATCCTGATCTTTTCCCTGTGTTAAGACATGCTCATAATCAAGATACTAGAAAACAAGCATACCTTGGTAATCAATCTAAATGTAAAGAAAATGCTGATATTTTGAAACAAATGATTAGGATAAGATATGATATTGCTAAAGCTTTAGGTTATAAGACTTATTCCCAATATGTTCTTGAAGAAAGATTAGCTAAAAATCAAGAGAATGTTTTAAATTTTTTGAATGATTTGAGAGACAAATTCACTCCTATGGCTAAGGATGAACTTACTAGTTTAATGAAATTGAAAAATGAAGATTTAAAACTGAAAGGCTTTCCTGAACAAGATGTTTTCTATCAATGGGATAATGCCTACTATAGTAACATTCTCTTAGAAAATGAATATCAAGTTGATCATAACAAAATCAAAGAATATTTCCCATTAGATTCTACTATCAGTAAAATGTTAGGGTTCTACGAAACCTTATTTGATTTGAAGTTCTATAAAATCACTGATTTGAAATCTGATGAAACCTGGCATGATGATGTTAAGAAATTTGCTGTTTTCCAAGATATTCAATCCGGAACCCCAAAGTTTATGGGATTTATCTTCTTTGATTTACATCCAAGGGATGGAAAATACGGTCATGCTGCTAGTTTCGGTTTAGGACCAGGGTACTTCGATAAAAATGGTAAAAGATCTACTCCATTCAACGTTTTAGTTTGTAATTTCTCTAAGCCTACTGGTGATAAACCAGCATTGTTAAAACATAGCGAAGTTCAAACATTCTTCCATGAATTGGGCCATGGAGTTCATAGTATTCTTTCTGAAACCAGATATGCCAAATTCCATGGTACAAGAGTTCCTAGAGACTTTGTTGAAGCTCCATCCCAAATGTTAGAATTCTGGATTTGGAGTAAAAATGAATTGAAATCTTTATCCAAACATTATCTTACAGGAGAACCTATTAATGATGAATTGATCGACCAATTGATCAAATCAAAAAATGTTAATAATGGATTGGGTGTTGTAAGACAATTACATTTTGGATTATTCGATATGAAAGTTCATACTATTGATAATGAAGATGATTTAAATATGGATCTTGATGAAGTATGGAATAACATGAGGAGTGAAATCACTTTAAATTCAACTGGAGATTCTAAAACTTCAGGTTATGCATCCTTTGGACATATAGCTCATGGTTATCAATCAGGCTACTATGGATACCTTTATTCCAAGGTTTTTGCTACTGATATGTTCTATACATTGTTCAAAGAAGATCCAATGAACGTTACCAATGGATTAAGATATAGAGATATAATTCTTAAAAGAGGTAATTCTAAAGATATGATGGATAACTTGATTGAATTATTAGGAAGAGAACCAAATACTGATAATTTCATGAAAGATTTGTTGGAATAGTTTATATATATCGTATAGTAATAATTAAAATGGAGCTATTTATTCTGAAGCGGTTTCAAAAGCAGTTAAATCAGCAGTACCTTTAGCCCAAGAAACACCATTGTAAGTAATGGCTTTAACAGCTTTAACAATATCTTCGAAAGAACCTCTAACTTGTTTAGTTGAATCTCTTTCTCTTAAAGTAACTGATTCATCTTTAACAGATTCGAAATCAATGGTGATACCGAATGGAGTACCTAATTCATCATTTCTAGCATATCTTTTACCAATAGAAGCAGAAGAATCATCAACTTTGAATGGGATTTGTTCAGATCTTAAATAGTCGGTAACTTTCTTGGTTAATGGTTGTAAATCTGGATTTGATGATAATGGAACAACTAAGACTTTAGTTGGAGCAACTAATGGTGGTAAAGATAAAACAGATCTATCTGAATCTTCAGGTCTGGCCCAGAATTGATGTTCGAAAATGGAGTAAATGATTCTACCAATACCGAAAGATGGTTCGATAACATTTGGAGTGAATTCCCTGATATGTTCGGTTTTTGAAACTTTTTCAATAGTAACAAATGAAGTATCTAATTCGACTTTATCTTCAATACCTTCAACAGTGAAAATGATTTTACCGTTATCTTTTAATTCTTTGGATAAATCTTCTAAATCACATTGAGTTCTTGATAATAACCAATCTTGAACTTTACCAGCATCTTTTCTGAATTTTGGACCGAATTTTTTCTTTTCAATTTCAACTTCGAATTTTTCAACAGTGATTGGTTGAGCTAAAGGTTGTCTAACGACTAATTTTTCATTAGTTTTAGCAGCATGAACTGATAAATCATAAGCAGATCTATCGGCACAACCAACACATTCAATCCAACCATAAGAAGTTTGAAGTTCAGCATCCCAACAATCAGCAGCATAATGAGCCATTTCATTGGATAAATGTTGTCTGAATCTTAATCTATCAGCATCAACACCAATTTTCATTAAGAATTGATAAATTCTAGCAATGAAATAACCTAAAGTTTCATTGTCAATCATACCTGAAGAAACAGCATTACCAACAGTTTCTTCAACTAATTCATTTGAACCAGATTCTTGAACTGATTTTGGTAAGAATTTCAATTTAATATCTTTGACATTGTCGAATCTTGGATGTTTCTTATCTTCAGGATCAACGAAATGTTCAATTTCAGCCATTAAAAATTCTCTAACTCTTAATAAACCAGATCTTGGAGAAATTTCATTTCTGAAAGATTTACCAATTGAAGCAGAAGCAAAAGGCATCTTTTCATTATTGAAATCTAATAATTTATTGAAATTAAGGAATTGACCTTGAGCAGTTTCTGGTCTAAGATAACCTTTTAATTGACCTGAAGGACCAATAGCAGTTTCGAACATTAAATTGAATTCAACTGGTGGTTCTAATTTACCATTAGTAGCTGGATTAGTGATATCATATTTAGTGATTAATTCACCTAATTGAGGACCTGAGAAACCATCAATTTGATTTAAAATAGTTTCATATTCTTTAACTACTTCATCATCTAATTTGACATTTTTGATTTCCTTGACTTTCTTCTTTCTCTTCTTCTTATCTTCATCTTCTTCTTCACTAACTTTTTCACCTCTAGCTAATTTGTCACCTTTTAATCTGGATTCTAAAACTTCTTCAACTAAATGATCAGCTCTGAAAATTTCCCCGGTCTTCAAATCTTTACACATCCAATCAGCGAATTTATCAACATGACCTGAAGTTTTCAAAACTTCATGAGGAGTTAACATAGTACAGTCAACTTCTAACATATCTTCTTCTAAAATGAAATGTTTTCTCCAAGTATCAACGATATTAGCTTGGAAAGCACATCCTGGTGGACCATAATCGTATAAACCTGAAACACCACCATATAATTCAAAAGCTGGTGCAAAGAAAAATCTTCTTTTTAACACTTGTTCTAATGATTCCCTTGAAAATGGAACTGTTGTCTTACTCATTCTTCTAAAAAATGTTAAGTACCTAATCTTGGTGACTAAATAAAATTTTGAGAATTTTTCATCGCACTGACTCAAAATGGGAAGGTTTTTTTTACAGCCAAACTCAAAGAAGTTGACTCAAAGTTGACTCAAAGTTGACTCATTATATAATAGGTTTACAATTCTTACTATGGTTGATGTTTCTTTTTAGAGAGATGGAGTTTCTCGAATTAGAAATTCAAAGGTAAGAGTAACACAAAATCATCCCTGTATGTGTGTATCCTCTACTTGTCTACTCCCTGGTTGATAGATTACCACAAATTAAGATCTTTATCAGTGATAGAAAAAACTTATATTACAATAAAAAAATTCAATGTAAATGGATGAACTCAATAAGATATATATCAGTTCATCAGGGGACGTTCGTCCCAGTCCTATAAACTATGCCTAGGAGTAATTCTTTCTCTTGAGTAGGATCTCGCCAAACTTTTGCTATGACTTATCTTTCAATGTTGAAATCTTGCCATTTAACGTTCCTCATTCTTCTGAAATAAGTAATTTGAGAGTATGGGTATGCTGTAGGATTGACTTTATCATTGGAATACCATGACACACATCCCCCGAAAGCAGTACCAAAAACTGATTTTCTCAATAAATCTTGGGTGGTGCTGAACCACTCTTCGTATTTTTCTGATTTAACTTCAAGAGACTTGATTTCTCCATTCAAGATTTTTGGTGCTACAAGACTGAAATACTTAGCACAATTCTCAATGGCTAAAACCACTGATGAATGTCCTGTAGCAGAATTAGGTCCTGGAACCATGAAGAAATTGGGACATTTCTTAACTAAAATAGTTTCATAGGCACTTTGACCTTCTTCCTTCCAAGTTTGATTTAAATCAAAACCATCTCTACCAATGATATGATACGGATTCATTGATTGGGTGATGTTGTAACCAGTACATGCAACAATGATATCAGCAGGTAATTCAATACCTGATTTAAGTACCACAGAATGAGGTTTGACTTCAGTAATTTCATCCAATTTAACATCAATACGTTTGTCTCTTAATGCTGGGGCATAATAGTAGTCGAAAATTAAACGTTTACATCCGATTTTGAATTTCGGAATCACTATATCGTGGTACTTTTCAGGAATGGTCTTTTTCATATATCTCAAAGAAGCTCTAGTGTTAACCCATCTCATGATTCTATTGATAATACCATTTCCTGCAAACATAGGATATCTTGATTCGGCAACAACTGCAACTAACCATCTCACCATGACCAATCCAATCCTATTCCATCCTAATAACCAGTATAAGAAATACAAAAATTTAGGATGGGGAGGGAAAATATAATGTTGAGATCTAATAGTTTGTACAATCGATTTAGGTTCATAATCAAGTAAAGCTGGCACTACTTGAGCTGCTGAACATCCATTACCCACAACAATAACTTGTTTACCTTTAAAATCGACAGAATGATCCCAAATGGCTGAATGCATATAGTTACCCTTGAAAGTTTCCATCCCTTTAGGTTTGAATACGTTAGGTACAACTAAACCCCCTGAGCAATTAACTAAGATCTTGGAACGGTGTGTAATTTTTTGACCAGTTTTCAAATCCCAACTTTCAACTTGCCATTCGGCCAGTTTTTCCATATATCTTGCTTCAACTACTTGAGTGGATAAATAACAACTTTCTTTCAACTTGTACTTTTTTACAATTTCTTGCATGTATTCTTGCATTTCATATTGTGGAGGTCTTGAATCACTCCAGTTAGTAACCATCTCATCGAAGATTGAATACCAAATAGCAGGAATATCACTAGCACAACCTGGATAAGTATTGGCATACCAAGTACCTCCTAAATCATCATGCTTTTCAAATATCTTGAAATCACATCCGAGATTCTTAATTATAGATAATGCAGTAGTAATACCACCGAATCCTGCTCCAATAATTGTAACTTTGGAATATGATTCTTTGACTGGCAAAGATTCGTCTTTCTTGATAACTTTCTTTGGTCCTAAAACCGCATCAGCATCTTCATATTTGATTCTGAACTTTTCAGGATTTTTGTGACTTTCTTTACTCAATGTAATAGTCGACATCTTTGATTTGATTATCAGATTATATTGCTGATAATTTATAGGTATATTTCCGGCTCATGTGAGAAACAACTTCTCCGCTTACCGCGATATGTATGCATATGAACGGAGTTAATGCGCAGAGGGTGAAAATCGATTCAATCTTTTACGAACCCGAATAATATACATTTAGACGAATTTATATGTCTTGTCTTCCATGAAACTCTCTTCATCAAAAGCCACATCATTATTTTCTATTAAGAACGAACAAGATGTAGCTATTACAGAAATGCCAAAAATCAAATCAAACCAATAATCAATAAATTCAATCTCACTATAATAATCCTCTGCTGACCCCGATAATGATAATATCTTGGATATTTGGTTAGAAAGGTTGGAAGGGAGATTGATCCGAATTAGTAAACAAGTTGCGATTATGTAAATCGATAACAATTGACTTATAAATAGATGCTTCAAATAATTCAAGTTTTCCGTCGGTACTTGAACGATCGGGAAAAGTTTCCCAAATGATTTGAATGTCATAAGAACATTCGATATGGAGCCCAAGAATAACCCTCCGGATAAGGTAAAGCTTATAATGTTAATCAATTGATTTTCTGAGATGCTAAATGTGAATATGGAGCTAATAATTTTACTAATAGTAATGGCTAATGCATCGCTACTTTCAATTTCATTCAATGAATTGACTTGAGGTTTTTTCTCTATAAAGAAGCTGATGGGTATTTTTATCATCACCATTAGAATTCTATAAATACAATAGACAGCAAATCCATAATTGAAATATTTCCCTGCTATATCCAAAAACGTAGCGCCAGATTGCTGTTGACTATAAATAAGTAAAGATTTATTGATGTCATCATAAATGGAGTTGTTAAGCTTCTTTAAAGTATCAATCTCTTGAGTTAACTCAAAATTATCGCTCACTTTCAAAGTTGCAAATGATTGAACTTTATGAAGAAGTCCCCCACCTTTCGAATAATCCTTACCTAATTTAATACTTGATTCTTCTAATTCCAATTGTCTTTTATTGATTAAGATATTCGTATTGTTGTAACTGGAGATTAAATTGTTCAAATCATACTCATTGATTTTTCGACGATTATAATCTTTAATGATTTTATAGATGGTTGAAGCCGACCCAATACCTGAAAGGATCGATATAATTGTGATACCAAAAATAGCTATTTCACTAATTTTCCTGTCCACTATAGATTGGGATGATGATGTTTCATAGATATGTCCAAATCTGTTGAGAACAAATAACCATCCTAAAAATAGTATTACCGAGGCAACCTTTTCCAATGTGGATGTACGCTTCGGTATAACATCATGAGTTATAGATATGACAATAATCAACAACGGAACTATAATTGAAACTAGTATCACTAAGGAATCAATTATCAAATGAAAGAATGAACCATGGCTGAACTCTAATAGTTCTCCAAGGATTAATAAGATCAATTCTGTTCCCAAACTCACCACCAAACTGAAAATCACACGTACTACCACTTGTGAACCTTTATTGTTCCTTGAATGTTGTTCCTCTGGTTCTTCATCAATCTTTAATAAATGGATATTAGATTTCAATGATCTGATATAATCATTTATCTCAGACTTTTTCAATGCATGCCTGAAATTGAAATTCTTTATAACTCTATTATTGAAAACAAATTTATAATTCCATAAGAATAAGCCCACTAGTAGAAGCCAAAATATAAAGGTACCAAACATTTACACAACAAGTGTAAATATAACAGAAATTCGCGATCAGAAAATTTTTCAGATTATCACCATCTATAAGTTAGGTTATAGATATTGTAAAGTATAGTCTAGTGAAGTGAGTGGGAGTATAGGAAAAGATTCAAGATGGCACCAATGTTAAGATCAGCCAAAAAGATGAGAAAACATCTCATCGAACAACTTAAAAGTAGAAAAGTTGAGGGTGCAAGAATAGCCAAAGGGTTTAAGACACAAGAAGACCTTATAAGCTTGAATTTAGCCCCTCAAGTATTCTTATTCAAGAACTTGTTCTCAGGACAAGTAGCATATTCCCAAGTTCCAGCATTACATCAAGATCAAATAGATGAGCAATTTACCAGACCTAATTGGGAAAACAGAAAACCAAGTAGAAGAGATGATTTATGGAGAATTATGTGTGTAGCTAATTTCAATAACTATGAATACGCTATTGCAGCATATCAAGGATTAGTTGATTTAAGAAGAGTCAGAGATGTAGTACAGAAAAAAGAAGCTAATGAAATGAGATATAAAAATGACGAAGGTAATATTTGGTATTCCGGTCAATACAGACCCATTTATTCCCAAGAAGCCGTAGCTGATTTAAATCACATTATCGAAGAATTTGAATTAGAGAATACAGAACTTTTATGGGAAAATTTATGGAGGAAAGGTGATGATAAATATTGGTCTGATCTTGTCCAACATGATAGTTTACCGCCTTTCAACCCAAAATATCAATCGGCTTTCTTGGACGAGATAAGAGAAAAAGCGTTAGCCGAATTTCAAAATGCTCGTGATCTGGAAATTACAGAAACTATGTAATTTTTATCATAAAAATCAAATTATCTTTTTAGATGAGGCTCAGCCTTTTTGAGAAACAACATGAAATATTATCGGGTGAACTACACAGAAATATCCCAACTCTTGAAACAAAATTATCTTATTTGTAAATAGTTAATCAATACATCCCCTGTAATCCCAAAAACCCCACTCCATTCAGCCCCCGATGGTGTGAGTTTTTTTTTTTTTTTTTTTGACAAAGTCCGCTCTTCAAATACTCAGAAGTCCGATTTTTTTTCTCAATTATGACTGAAGGATACCTTAAAGAAGCCAGATTGAAAAGGAGTCAACGGGATGATTATCCTCCTGAAATGTTGATAAACCTGTCAATAATATTACCCAATAGTAAGACGAAAAATAGTTGTCACAGATGTCATCGTTTGAAGAAGAAATGTTCAAAAGACTTTCCTAGCTGTCTGTATTGCATCAGGACTTCAAATGATTGTTTTTACCTTAATAAGTCCCATATCAAGAGTAAGAACTCTAGTGAAGATTTCAAATCCAAATCTTCTATTTTTCCAGAGATCATGAAGCCAGAGAAAGAAAGTATTACAATTCTTAGAAATTGGATCCATAAAGATATTGAATCGTACGATGACAACAATAATGGTGAAGCAGGCAATATTGCAAATAACCCCAAAACCGAACAATCCACTGGCTGTTGTAAATCAAATAATGGTTTCATCAAAGGAATCACTAATTTAATAACTGGTAATAATGGTGTAGATCCTAGGAATGAGAATATGCATCAAAATATGCACAATGCAAATGGTGTTAACGAAATCCCTCCACACAAAATTTTAAGAACTAAAACCTTGTCAATATCATCCTTGTTATCCGATGTGACCCCTGGGGTTACTAATGAACGAGTAAGTTGTAAATTAATTTCCAAAGCACTTAAGTTGAATAGACATTTTGATGAAGAATTCGTTAATTTGAAACCTATTGGTGAAAAGAAGTTGGCTTTAGCTTTTGCTGCAAATTATTTCTGTAATTATTCCCACATATATCCAATCTTTTCTGAAGATCAAATAGTGCTGAAACTCAAACAGATGGACTTTGAAAAAGAAAATGTCGTTAATTGTCATACCTATTTGATCTTGAGTATTGGTTGTTTGATCTATGATTCCATCCATATGACAAAACATTACAATAAATGTTTCAGTGAGTCATTGATTGATTCAGTTATTGATATTACCAATTTTAATCCAAAAAGTTGTAATACTGAAAGTGAATTAAATGATATAAAGACTATGATCTTATTCACTGTTCATTATATGAATAGGAATGATGATTTGGTTGTTTCGAATATGATAACAATTTTGAGTAGAATCATTCTCAAGTTTGAATTCTTCAAGTTAAATTCAGGTGATAAGTTCAAAATGATCAAGAACTGTATTTTTTGGACAGTCATTAACTTGGATTTTGAATTCAACCTTATCACCGATAATCCTGTAGCTGTGTCATTAGATCTTTGGAAGTTGTTGTATTATAAAAATTCCAAATTACAACTTTTAACAGCTACACCTTCAAATAACGAAGACGATGTAGTATATTCTAACCGTATAATTGAATTCAATTTACTTCAAAAAAGAATAATTGATCTCAAAGTTGTCACTAAAGTAGCTGGCGATAATCAAGAGATGGCTGAATTGAAAGAAATTTCTAAAGCTGTTGAAGTTTGGAGAGTTAATTCAACTGGTTGTGTCAGTAAATTATTCGAAGATCATCATGAAGATGCTAAGTTTTATAGCTTCATGGTCAACCTTCATTTTTTCTATCTCCTCATTGAATCGGATCAATTGTCTTCCACAAAAAATTCAGAATTTTCTTTACAATTCTTATCCATTTATTATCAATTAACTTCCCAAATCGATACAAACAAACAAACTGGCTTGGCTATCAATAATTTGATATATATCTACAAATTGATGAATGTAGTAAAGTACAATTTGATTAATCTCAAGATCCAATCATTATTTTCAAATTTCAAAATGAATATTCCTGTAATAACGAATTTGTTTCGAATTTTGAGGGTTAAATACCCAATTATAGACGACCAAATGATGGCAAGATTCGAAAAATTATCCAGTATTTCGTCTTATGATGAAAAATTATTAAATGAAGTAGACGAAATATTGGAACTTCTTGAGTAATCACTCAAATAAAATCCTAAACAAGACACCTTAAAAAACAACAAAAAGATCAAGACTATCCCTCCAAATGACCAAAATTCTTGCACTTTAGTGAAGGTTTCTATCTTCCAGTTTGTGATATAGAAGAATTAATTTATTGTAACTCTAGAGACATTTTAGGATATGTATAATATAAAAAGTAAAAGTAGTGTATGACACATAAATTACTCTCACAAAAATTTGGTGGCGATCGCATTCACAAAGATTCAAATCAGTGAAAGTAAAGGTACAAGAATAACATGCCACCAAAAGCTGATTGGGATAAATACGTCGCTCCTGATGAGGATGATGAAAACAGTCAAGATAAAATCGTCCCATTGAGTGAGGGAGATATCCAAGTTTTGAAAACTTATGGAGCTGCCCCTTATGGTGAAACTTTGAAACAAATAGAAAAGGATTTAAAGAAGATCGAAGAAAGAATCAAAGAGAACATTGGGGTTAAGGAAAGTGACACTGGTTTGGCTATACCCCATTTGTGGGATTTGATGGGTGATAAACAAAGAATGTCTGAAGAACAACCTTTACAAGTTGCAAGATGTACTAAAATTATCGAAGCTTCAAATGCTAATCCTCAACCAGGTTTATTACCTAATGCTGATTCAAAATCAAAATATGTCATAAATATTAAACAAATAGCCAAATTCGTTGTTGGTTTGGGTGAAAGAGTCTCTCCTACTGATATTGAAGAAGGTATGAGAGTTGGAGTGGATAGACAAAAATATGAAATTCAATTACCTTTGCCTCCAAGAATTGATCCTTCCGTCACCATGATGACTGTTGAAGAAAAACCTGATGTTACTTATAGTGATATTGGTGGATGTAAAGAACAAATTGAAAAATTAAGAGAAGTGGTAGAGTTACCTTTGTTATCTCCTGAAAGATTTGTTAAATTAGGTATCGACCCTCCAAAAGGTATATTATTATATGGTCCTCCAGGTACAGGTAAAACTTTATGTGCGAGAGCTGTCGCCAATAGAACTGATGCTACTTTCATCAGAGTAATTGGTTCAGAATTGGTTCAAAAATACGTTGGTGAAGGTGCTAGAATGGTCAGAGAATTATTCGAAATGGCTAGAACTAAAAAAGCTTGTATCATTTTCTTCGATGAAGTTGATGCTATCGGTGGTGCCAGATTTGATGATGGTGCTGGTGGTGACAATGAAGTTCAAAGAACTATGTTGGAATTAATTACTCAATTAGATGGTTTCGATCCAAGAGGTAATATTAAAGTCATGTTCGCAACTAATAGACCTAATACATTAGATCCTGCTTTATTAAGACCTGGTAGAATTGATAGAAAAGTTGAATTTTCTTTACCTGATTTAGAAGGTAGAGCAAATATTTTCAGAATTCATTCGAAAACAATGAGTTGTGAAAAAGGAATAAGATGGGAATTGATTTCAAGATTATGTCCTAATGCAACTGGTGCTGAATTAAGATCTGTCTGTACCGAAGCTGGTATGTTTGCAATTAGAGCAAGAAGAAAAGTAGCAAATGAGAAAGATTTCTTGAAAGCGGTAGAAAAGGTTATTAAAGGTAACTTGAAATTCAGTTCCACAAGTCAATACATGCAATATAATTAATGATAACTAAGGTTATGATAATGAAATAAATAAACGTAAACTTTTTATTAATGCTCTATATATTTTTGCTCTTTAAATCATGTCATCAGTTCGTTGAATTTTCTTGAATTCCTCTAGTCCCACCAAGAAACACAACCCATTCCATCGGTTTGACAAGAAGCGACTATTGCGTATGGAGGTGTTGAACTTTTTTCAACCTCATTATTTATATTCGTCTTGGGCTTTACATTGAAAAACGCTTCCTCTTCTACTCTGAATCTAATCTTCTCTCCGATATCTATGAAAAGCTCAGTATCTTCGTCAGGCTTCCAAACCCAGGCTTTTTCCACTCCTTTGAATTCACAGTTTTCAAATAACATTTTTTGAGGGATGAAGATATCATCGAAGAATTCCAACTTTACCTTTATTCCTTCTAATGTACAATCATTGACAGTTCCTTCAACAATCTCCCCGATGAAAGGTTTCCAAACTACCATCCTAAATTTTATCTCCACGTATGAAGCCCCATCACCAGGTCTCAATAAACCTTCTTTTATATCCATGATATCCCACAAAGATAATACTAAACCTACATTTGCTAGCACCTTATTGGAATATTTCTGATGGATTTCGTTCTTCAATGCTTCTTGAATCGGCACATTGAATGTATGTGGTGGAATTCGTATAAGATCCGATAATATAGATAATATGAACATGAAATTTTTTGCGAAGATGAGAAGAGATCAATTTAGATCATTATCGAACTCATTATCGAGATCATTATCGAGAAAAACACCTGATAGGTGAGATTATAAGAACTATCCATATAGAACACTGCATCTTAATGCCTTGTCCTCTTGGAAGTACAGACAGCTCTGGTATATAAGCCTACTGCTCCGTTTACACCGCAGTCTTTCAAGTTCGTTAATTGATGGGGAGCTGAAGCTTCGAAAAACGAAAATTGAAGTCTAATGAAAGTTAATGATGACTTGGTGTACGCATTTGACCCTCTATTGTCTTATATTACTAAATCAATGGTACAGCATCAATTCTTCTAAACTATATCAGGTCAGAACAGTGAGAAAATTTTTTGAGAATGATTAGACCTAGGACTTTAGTGTTAAAAAGGTTCAAGTCGTTACCTTCTACCCCGAATTCTGGTAAGCCTGTCAAGCCTGATGGAAACAATTCCACGCCTAGCTCGGTCAATCAGCCAACTAATCTTACTCCAAGAGACTGGAAAGTCATCGAAGGTTACATTCCTGGAGAAAAGACTCAAACAAATGAATTAAAAGATAGAGTTCCTAAATTTCCATTGGGAAAGGAGAATGTTCCCACTTTATTGCCTCGACCTGGTGTCCCTAGAGTCGGGAAGGATCATACTTTCCGTCAAGTTATCACGATTTTGAGAAACAAGAGACAAGAAGAGTTGATTTACGAAAGTGAACCTCATAGATTATACTTTTTAGCGTGTTTCTGTTTCGGTTTAACATTGTTGGTGTATGCTATTGTTTTAGGAGAATGGGCGGTCTTCCAAGCGAACAAAGATTATGAAGAAAACAAAGAAGAGAAAAATGAAGTATTGAAGAAAAGAGAGTGGTTTTTGAATGTATTGAAGAATTCGATTTTCTGTGGAATCATGCTTGGAGCCTCTTATGCATTCTTTACTTTCCCACAGAGATTAGTCAGAAGGATGTATTATTTGCCTGGACCTGTGGAACACGTGAAATTCACATCCTATCCGTTATTACCAGGTAGACCAACACCAGTTATCACCATTCCATTGAAACATTTGGAGCGTAAACATCAAGCAAGAGTATGGACAGGTAAAGGTTTTTATGGTACCAGTGATTCATCCTTATTTTTCTTCACTTTGAAAGAAATAAATGAATCAGGTAAAACAGTGAAAAATTGGGTTGTAGATCGTAGGGGATTCTTTTGGAGTGATGGAAGAGTGTTTGATTTCCTTTTTGGTAAGGAAACTTTGGCAGAAAGTGAAGCGGGTATTCCTTACGATGAACAAGTTGGTATTTTAAACAAGGAATTGAAGAAGAAAAAGGAGAAGTTAAGAAAAGAGCATGGAAGATTTTGGAATTTCAAATTAATGGCCAAAGAAGTTTCCAATGATATCAAGAAATTGACCGGTAACCAAATCACCAAAAGGGATAATTAGAATTACTTGTAAATAGAAAAATCATCAATTCAAATTGTCGTCAATTCTCTTTACTACGGTATTCTTTTTAAAATTTACACGATTAGAATGGTTGTAGTGGCAATGCTACAAATTGTGGATAAAGTCACTGTATGCGTGCAGTAGAGAGAAATATCCTTAGAGTGTTACTGTCGTATGCCAACATTGAACACCTGTTTACAGGCGAATTCGAAAAGCAGAGCCACTTACTCGTACGTCTAGAGTACGGTCGACATCACATTTCATCTTTCCTCTTCTAATATTCTAGAGAATTTGGTTATACAGAAATAGAATGACCAAGGGTGGCTAGTCTTATCAATACTTATCTATCTTGTTAACAGCTGTCAGTCAAATGTCTCCTCCTTGAAGTCTGGGCTTGGTTTCGAACCACGACACCGCCTAGTCGTGTATCTACCTTCCAGCTTTCAATCCCCTATTCTTGGAATTTCGCGAACTTGACAAATTTTTCAACGTTAGAAATCCCTGTGAATAATCCTTAGGTGGAATTATTCGAAACTCCAAGAATTCCAAGATATTGATATTACTAGTTTAACTATTGATAGATAAAGAATTGAAACCCCCTTTCTTATATTTTTTTACTCAAATTTCACTTGAATTTTTGAGTCATTCAAATTTAGCAAACTCCGATTTTTATTACCCGCCACTGGTTTTTTTCAAGTCAAAAGTTCCATTTATTGAATTTTTGACCCTTTATAGATCTCATAGGATTGTATACCATATCAAGGATTAGGTCATAAAAGTTTAGAATAAACTAGTTTACGAAAATGGCTGTTTCTGAACGGAACATGAAGAGAAAGGTGGAATTAGAAGATATTACCAATACAAATACAAATTATAATAAGAAAATGAAACAAATGAATTTCAAGAAAAAACTACAACAAAGGTCACCATCGCCTTTTGAAGGTGAGCTCAAATCTCCAAAGAAGTATAAAAAAGATTATGGAAAATCAGTCACTTTCGAGAACAGTCCATTATTGACACCAAAAGAGGAGGACTATCAAGACGAGCCAGATATAGTCGAGATCAATATGGACATACCTAGCTCTGTTGGTGACTGTGACTTAGATGATAGTGTTAACCCATTTGATGCAGTCCAAAATAACGATGATGATGACAATGATATGTTTAATGATAGTGATGATAATGTTAATAAGAAAGATCTTACAAATGACCATCTTGGTCAAACAAGTGATGAACTTCAATCCAGAGAGACTAATGATGTATGTGATCCCCAAAATTCAACCACTGACGAACTAATTTCAAATCCTGATTATATTGCACTCACATCTTCCTTAAGATTATTGAATAACAATAAGTCAAAGATTGAAACAGAGATATTACAGTTGTCAAAATTGTACTCCAATTTTGACAATATCCAAAATGATGGAGAGGTAATTGATTTTTTTGTCAAATTAGTCAAAAATGAATTAAATTTGCCAAAACAGAATAAAATTTTGAAGTCTCCAATTATTAATTGGTCAAAATATAACCTCGAAGTTGAAAATAATGGTAACAAGTTCAATAAGAATTATAATGACAAACCTTTATTTAAAACTTTGAATTTGTTCAACAACGAAAGTAAGTAATTGAAGTTATGTATATAGTAAAGTGTATTTTAGAGTGGTGATATTGGGTGGTTGGTCTTTTTCCTCATTTTTTTATGGAATGTTTAATAAATATTTTACATAATCTCACTCGAATCGTCCTGAAGTAATACTATCACGGGGTCTTTGTTGGAGCTTTGTTCATTCTGGGTGAAAACTTCACCTTAAGATTATAGTAACTCCACAAATACTTTACTAGTTAGAAATGAATGATACGAAAAATGTTAGTATAAACGTATACTACTCACACTCTCTCTCTCTCTCTCAACGGCTACTGCCTTTTGATCCAGTTGTTTCTGAAAAAAGAAAAATATCTACTTTAATGAAATAGTAGATTTACATGTAATTAGCAAGTGAAGTGAGAATTCACAACTTATTCTGAGAAGTCTGAAAAAATCTTTTGTTAAATTCGCAATTGGTATGGTAAGAAACTGAAGTGCTTTCAGATTGATAATTAAGAAAGAAGCTATAATACCAGCAGTTAGAGGTCAGGTATATTTGACAATCTTTCAATGAAATACTTACATCGTTTTTAGAATATTTTTACGTATCTCTATAAGTTAAAAAAAATTCTCTTTATTTTTTGCAATTTTCACAACATGTGAGGAAAAGGTCGAACACTAAATTCAACGAGAATATTTACAACCTTGTATTTAAATAAGTATGTTTTAAAGCAAAGATCTACCGAGATGGAATTTGTCTAACTTCCGCTCTGCCTTCTGGACATATACATACCTATATCAAAAATCTATCAAAATAGATATTGTCACACACAGAATATCGAGAGAAAAGAATACTTCCAAGTACACCGGAAGAAAACATTCATTAGAAAGATGAGCAAAGTTTTAATATTCGAACCACTGTATCGCAGAAAAGAACCTTGACTTATTTCGAAATGCATTCAACCTCAGAGTTTCAATTAGAGGGTGAACAAAAACAGAAGCTCAAAAGATGATAAGCTTAAAAGTCTTTAATCTCTTAGGTCCATCTTTTCCCCCAAGACTCTTACGAATCTGACTCGAACAAATCGTGGGTGTAATCACCAGTCTCTCCAATGGGTGAAATTTTGGGAAGTAAACCAATTAGTTCCTAAAAAAATTGTTGTCACAATATGAGAAATTAAAAAGCAAGTGTTCCAAAAGAAGATACATTCAAAAAAAGAAGAGAAAAATGCCCTACATTGTTTAAATGAACTTAACATAATGAAAATAAAACTGTCAGAAAAAAGTTGAGTTAAAAAACAAGCAGAAAACTATAAAATCTGAAGTACAAATATAAAATCATTACATACTAGAGAACCGACCGTACTCTATATCTCAGACGACTAAACTAAAAATTCGTTCAGGGTACACTCATACTTCCATGAAAGGTACATTTGGCAACAATATTATCTTTCAAAAGAGAGAATCAGAAACCGTTGGGAATAAGATCTTAGTAGCCATCTACAGCAATTCCAATATTTTTACAGAAATTCACATCTATGTCAAGACTTGTCCTCCTATGCGGATGCGGATATAGAATATATTATTATCTCGAATCCTAACATCTTAATGATATCGTGCATACCATTAAATAGATAACGGAGTTATTTCCTCTCACGCAATTAAACACTTTCGAGCAAAGATTAGGTTTGAATTAAAAAGATTAAGCATGAATTGAAACGGAGAAACAGCCAGCAATTGGAAGTTCTGGCCTCTCTATCTTGGACCAGGATATGTCAGTTTCTTGCTTGCTCCCAACTTGACATGATTAAAGCATTAGTTGAACTAATATTATTCACTTCTAATTTTCTTCTGTCGTTTTTAATGGCAAATATGTACGTCTTTTAGTTTAATGAATCTAGCAATAAGGGATTTGAAGAACAAAGAATAGCTTATATATTTACCATTTAAATTTATAAGATATGTTCATTCTGCTTGCATAAATAAAGAGCGTACTTTAATCAATTATCTAAGCGAATTGACATGATGAATATTCACACCCTATAAACGACTCCCACATACGCGGTAAGAATAATGTACTACCTATTCAATGAATTGAAAAACAGAACTTTTCTTATATTCCATCAGATAACAACCTCGAGAAATCATTTCTCAATGTTCCTAGATGGTTCAATCCGAAGTAGATGACAACATGGTACTGAACTGTTCCACAAAAAAATTGACCTTGCCGATTGAACAATATGTAGAACCAGATGAAAACTAGAATATGAGCAATGGTTACCCTGTGTTCATTACTGTGTGTTCAATGAATTAATTCGAATCGTAAGTGTGATATCTTTTCTACTTTGGTTTGGGTTTAAAGTATTGGATGACTTTCTGTTCTTTAGTAAAACAATGAATTCACAAGAGAAGCATGCTACTTTTGGGAATAGAAACAAACCAACTTGATGTTAACTCTCTTCCGATATTCACCCTTTGTATTGAATTTTCATTGCACAATTGAAGGGTCAAAATCATTAATGCTGACTTTGCTTTATGTCACTAAACATCACTCGAGCTTCTTTGTTTTCATTTGAATCATTCTCTTTGTTTTTGGTTGTCTTCGTACCCAAGACTTTCTGATTCAACCTCTCACGATTGAAATATGTTCTGTTGCTTGTGTAGTATCATTCAAGAAATTAGCTTTTGGACCCTCAGCTTACATCGGGCATGTAATACCTAGTTACTTTCTTGTACCAATGTGAAATGATCTCTTACAAAGATTAGATAGACACTGTAGTCTTAAAAGTAGTTTTAATAGTATTTTTCTTTGGAATTGTAGTTGTGAAACCAATATGTTAGTAAGATGGTTGATAGATGTACGTGGAGAGATAAATTATATATGAAGGGACCATAGATTAATCAGTTACTTCACCATTTATTATTACATTTGAGCTACGAGACGGAGAACGACTGAAAAATGAGTTCGATGATATGTCTACCTTATAGAGCCCTATATATTAAGGTCACAAACATGGGTATGATGATTTATTTGGAGAATTCGAAATAAACTTGTCAGCTAGAAGCATATCTTGCTTCATTGAGGGGATAAACATAATTTGTTTTGGGTTTGAGCAGATCGAATGATAATCTGATTTGAGTGTTACAACATCGTAGGTTAACCGATGTTTCGAGAACGCTTGATTTGTGGTACAAACAACAAACGATTCAAGACAAAAACCTTGTAGATTACTGATGAATTGCATTTTATTTGATTGCAATCCAGCTCATTAGGTACTTTTTGAAATTGAAACTGTTCATGTCATATTAGACTATAATAGCTGACAGTTCATAGAAGGTTTCTCAAAACACTTATACCGAGAAGTACCTTATTACTATGTGGTGAAGATGTTACGTTATTGATCCATTCTAGGTACTTAAAGTCTATAGATATTTACCAATGCTAAATACAAGTTATATTCTGTAGTTTCTCGCTATGATGAAAGTATAAGTGATGATAAGTTCTGCTATTATGATTGTAAAAATATAAATGTAATGGAATGAGTGGTTATGATGGTTAGTTATCTTGACGCTCTTAGGTAATATTCTTTTTTGTTTGCCTTGTCACCATTTGAACTGTTACATAGTCGGGAAAATTATATGTTGTTCATAATCAAATGAAGGGAAATATAGTATATGCTTGGAATTCTCCAGTTCCTAATTCGTTCTTGTTTACCCGGCTATACTGTAGGAATGAGTTGTTGAAGTTCAATGTTCTTTCAGAAGCTCCCTACATGTTTTTACATGAATATTATTGTGAGAGTGACTGCTAATAGTAAGTTCTACTAACGTTTCTAGGTTTTTGTCGGTAATATTACATTTTGTTTTGTAATATAATCATTTAGCTTTATGATAGTTCGATATTGATAATTATTCGTTTTCCAGCTATTTAAAATTGCGTATTATATAGTGTTCGTGTTGAAGAACTCAAATTTGCACGTTCATTGTTAAAAAGAGGGTGAGTTTCGTATAAAATGTGGATTATCCTGCCGAAGCTCTACAATGTTCTGTTGGTTTTGTTTTTTGAGGACTCTGAATGCTCCGTTCATTATACCAGAGACCTCAAGATTCGTTCATTAATTTGTCAAAAAAAAGTTTCTAGTTCCTCTTTTAATATTTGTTGTTCGTCAAGGCGAAGAGAGTCTTTGGTTCAATAAATGCAATACTGTTCATATATGTGAGACCTGTTTTTTGCTTTCGACCAATATCACGTGATTTGATTATAGAGATATCTCTTTTCAATAGAGGACATATGTTTGAAGTACTCAAATGTCATATAAAGTTACAGTGTCAAGCCATGAGAGCTTGGTGCATTTAATAGATAGATTGCTTCCTTTTTAAAAAGAACCAAATTTGCATTTGTAGCCAGAACTTAAAACAGGAATGACTTAAGAGAATTACTGTATCATCTTTCTTGATTCATATCAATCTTTGCAGATTGTCAGACGGTTTTGTTATCAAGCTTTCTTTTGCATTGTACCCGCTCCAAAGTTCTAACTCGTCAGAGGGTCCTTGGTTATGAGCATTCAAAGCTATCCAAAATTCAAGATGAGTTCTAATGGCTATTGTTAGGGAACCTTAGGGAACCTTAGGGAACCTTAGGGAAACACGTTATCATACCATAAATTTTGCTGATCATCGATTACCTGAATTGGAGAAAGTGGCATTGAATTTTAATCGTATTTCATAGTAATTAATGAATAAGAAAATATTGCGAAACTTGCAAAAAAATTAATTCTCCTTAGTGGTATCTATTTCGAGATGAAAGATTTTGAATCGGTCATCAATGGTATGAAACCACGTATCGTGAAAGCACCACAGAAGTAACTTTCATCGTGAAAATATCATAGCTATCTCTCGGTTTTGTGTTTAATGTGAAAGACAATGCTTGACATTATTTCGGGGGCTCATCTTCTAATGCGCTGCAACAGATCATGAGTAAATTCGCATGAGAGACTTGTGGTGAGCTGTGTTGTGAATAATCGAAATTGCAAGGATTCAATGTTCTATATGACCAATCTTCCAACATATTTTCATCTGTTAGCCGTGAACTCTTCGATTTGATACTGGGGAACACCAGTCCTGAGAATTAAGTTTGTATTAATGATGTTTATTAAGTATGATATACCGAAATTATAAATTAAGAGCATTAGTTACCATTTAACCATTTTACTTGAGCTTTTGCAAACTTACAGATTTCTTCAATATTGTGATTTTTGAAGTGGACAAAACTTATGGATTCCTCACATAACGAGCGATCAATATTTTTCCATTGTTCCAATTCAAAATCTAATAGTTTGTTTTTTATATTTGGATCGTTATATTTCAAATCGCTGTAAAGTCTATATTTCAATCTGTAATTTTCTTCATCAAACATGTCCTTTCTATCCATCAAATTTATCGGATCCAATTTTGGATAGTTGCAATGCACAGTAAATAAAGGTAATGAATCTTGATCAAAGTGCTCACTTTCAATTGTCTTGATCCTTTCAATTTGTTCTTCGATAGGCTTGGATTTCAACTCTTTAGTGTACGACGGTTTGATCACATGGGTGTCAACTTTGTTAAAATCAACAAGAGGGTCTTTTTGGCCCATGGCTACACCTTGGAATTGTTCCTTGTCGTCGAAGTACCCGAATGTTTTGATGAAAGATTTGACTTGATAGAAATTATCCTTACAAACAACTGCAGCAGCAGGAAAAGTGTCCTTATCACCTTCACCTTGAGCACCCAAAGAGAATAGCTTGTAATACAAATTGGGGCCCATCATATTATAGTACATTGACAATAATAAAGTACAAGCGTGATTATCTTTGTTGATAAGGAATTGACCTGACTCTGTGGATAAGTCGGGAATGGTTCCTTGCAAATCATGATAAGGGACATTTTCCTTTTCATCCTCTTTTTCTTCGACATTCGTTTTAACGGTGGTGTCAACGGCTAATGGGAATCTCCCATACCTAACTCTTTTCCTTTCGTTGACGCTAATACCAGCAATATCGTAAAATAAGGGAGAAATGGATCTCTTCCAATAGTCGGGCCAGGTTATCATCCCGTGAGTCTTGAATAGTTTGCTTTCAAATAATTTATCGGGATTCTGTACTACAATGTTGTCAGAATCTAACAACAAAACGTTTTGGAAGCTGGAGACCATCAAAGCCAATGACTTCAATTGATAAGTTGCCATTTTGCTGGACCATTTTACCATGACAGAGGCCCCTAAAACATCTGGTAAAACAACACAGGCAGCATTTAATCTAGGTAACACAGTGGTACAAAATTCTTGCTCTTTAACGAAGTCATCATGCTGAGGCATGATAATCTCTACAGGTAATTTAGATCCCGCCTTTCTTAATGCAACCAAAGATAAGTACGACAACCATGAAAATTTGATACCTCCAATCAACACAATTCCACTGGAACCCAGCTTGTAAGTGGATGGAGCCAACTTCTTCGGTAACTGGCTCTTCACCAAGTTGTGTTTGTTTTTCAATTCATCGAAAACACCAGGTTTTATTTTGGCTTTAGACAAAAGAACATTCTTTGTATCGGGACCTTCAATTTGATCTTCACGTGCAACGTACTCTATGGCATCTTTGACGTTAACTCCCTCCAAGTTGAAGTCTCCAGCATCAAAAATATCAAAAATCTTATCCCAGAATTGGTGTCTAGGATCATTTTCAACTTGTCCAACAATTGGTTTGTAATCTGGTTCACTATCCTTATAAATATAAGGCTTTATTCTTGCCAAATAATCTAAATCTTCTGAATTAGAAGAGCTTATATAGCCAATATATGCGATAACACTGAAGATTGATACCAATATCAATAGTCTTATCCTAAGTCTCATGGTTAATAATTTTGAAAAAAAAAAAAATAGTTCGCGTTTCCTGGTACCAGATGTTAACAAGAAAATGTCTTACAATGGGATAGGTTTGAGGACAGCCAGAGGCTCGGGTACTTCAGGTCATGTACAGAATAATTTAGCTTCAATATCTGATGAAGTGAAGTATGAAGAGTTCATTATGGCAAAGAAGCGTAAGGTTGAAATGGCAGGGAAAGATGAAGTAAAGGGTGAGTTTGAAAAAGAGAACAAGAAAATATTACTAGACCATAAATCCATGAGACAGATAGAGCTCCAGTGCATGGAATTACGAGTGGAATTAGAAGAAGCGGATGTAGGAGATGAAGAAATCGAGAATAGAGTGGAGCTCTTACGTAGAGACTTGAAGGAACAATTGCATGAAGATGAGACAAAAGGAGAACAACCAGAGAAGCAACACGAAGATAAGGGACAAATCAGGGAAAAACCAGAAAGTGATGACGGAATAAAATCCTCTGCACAGGTAGAAGTTACAGGGACCGACGTTTACAGATACATCCCATTAGGTGAAAGAAAGATCAGAGAAGGTAAAAAATGAATTTTGATGGAATCTGTATGTATAATGATTAATGAAATGCAATGAAAGGATCCAGCCTTTCATACCAGGTACGACTCGGGCGTGAAATGGTTCAAAATATCGAAAGAATAATTAGGGAAAACAAACTGTTGGTCTATGGTAAGTTCGTAATAGAACTTGTCACTTGGCTGTTTCCACTCACCGTAAGTATCAAAGTTATGCTTTTTGTAGAACAATACATAATCAACCAATGGATTCGAGTCATTCTTGTTATAATAATCGATACCACACCAAAGACAGACACAACAATAAATAAATAGTAGTTTCAAGCCAAAGAAGTCTTTTTCTTTCATTCTATTATATGACACCTTTGTCATGAGAAAAATCCAGCGGAATAAATAAGTTGAATTATTCAATTTCATGACCTTATCTATGCAAACATCTAACCTGTAAATGGGCAAAAGATAAGCATGGTGAATATCATTCATTGACAATTCGCTTTCCTCTCCAGGAAATATCTTGAAACCATCAGCAATTCGACACAGATGAAAATCTCCGAGTAATTGACGTGTCAATGGGTAGTTGACTTCCTTGTGGGAGAGATCATCTTGGAAAATAAGCATTATATCTTTGTATTTTGCTAAATTTTTCCTGTCGTGGGTTAAGAACATCAATTTTTCAGATATAGGGAAAATGGAATGAGATATACCAGCACAGAATACCAAGACATCAGGTTCATTATCAAACGAAATCAAAGGGACTAACTTGAAAGGTTCCATCAAAATGAAAAGAAACATCAAGATCGAAATGATTACATGTTCTATACCATCCTCTAATGATCCGAAATTGTTGTCCGAATGTATCAACTCGTCGATTTTCTGTTGCATTAGTTTGATCATTTCTTGGAAGTAGTTCAAAGATTTGAGATACAAGTCCAATCTGTTATTGTTGGTTATTATTCTAAAGTCAGCATTCATTTTTGAATCAACTTCCTTATCTTCTGTCAATATCTTACTGACATCACATTCCTTGTATAATAACATTGTCGATATGCCATAAATTATATTCTGTAAAGTTTTATTTGAGTTCCATTTGGATATGATTCTACTTCTCAAACCTTCATCTAGTTGATGAATTTCAATTCTTTTGTCAAGAAAGTAGCTACTGAAAAATTTAGTCAAACGTAACTCGAATCTGGTCATTCCTAGTTGATATGTCATGGAATTGAAGTCTGATGTCGCCAAAGCCAATTGTGTATTGATGATGTCATTGTTTTGGGGATGTAAATTATCGAGAAGGAAATCTTCTTCCCTGCCTATTGCTCCTCTTGAAGTCTCACTAACAACCAATGAATCTCCGACGCTTTCACTTATGCTATTGGAAGGATTTGTCGTTGGCCCATTGTCTAATGAATATTTCAACTTCCGAGTAGATTTCCTTTTCACCACTGGCTTGGGAGTGGGAACGCTGACTAGTGGTTCATAAACACATTCCCTGTTGGTGGAAACACAATAGTCACAACTGGGTTTGTCTTCATTACATGAAATCTTCAACCTTCTACAACTAACACATTTATTCGTTCTCTTCCTTCTTTTAATCATGTTGCGGATTTACTCAGCGCGCGGTGTTTAGTGAATTTTACAACTATTGACATTTTATATATTGAAAATATGATCAGCTCGAAATCTCTACATCTTCTTTCAATTCGATTTCATCTGGGGAGTTTTGAATGATTTCGTGAGATGAGTTCATTGAAGGTTCAATTTTATCAGATTCCTCCCCATGAGGTGGAATATCAGTTTCGAGTCCGTTAGCCTCATATTCGGGGACGTCCTCCTTCTTGCAAGCAGAGAGACTCTCTTGATCTTTGGACTGGTAATTTGTCGAGTCTTCTGATGGTTCTGTTTGGGATGGGGTCCCGAAGTCAAATTCTTCATCAAGATTCTCCACTTTTCTTGATTCTGTAATGTTCTCTTCTTCAAAGCTTCCTCCTTCTTTGCTGAGTGATTCCTGATTATCCGCTTCTACGGGATTATCATTATTAGCTGCGACTTCATCTACTATATCATCATGAGAATCTGGCTTAGAATCCTCCACGTGCTTTTCGTCATCGACAGCCATCCGTTCAGAGTTACCAGTTTCTGAACTTTCACCACCTTCAATGCCAGGCATATCTTCCAGCTTGACCTCAACTTGTTCCTTCGGTCTAACCTCAACTGTCCAGAGATCTCCAGTGGCAATTTTGAATTTGTTGGAACTTTCGATATTGACTGGAGTTGATAAATTCTTTGGTAATCTTTTACCTTTGGGGCCCTTAGCCCTTCTGATGGGTTTGTTCTCTTCTTTGTCTTCGGTTGCTTCACCAGTATCTCCAGTCTTGTCAGGATATTTATCGTCCTCTTCTACTCCTTTCCCCTCAACAAGCGATTCATTAGACCTCATTCGAGGGTCCATCATACCTGGTAAGGGGATTCCTTTGCCCATGATACCTTGTAAGTTTTGAGCGAATTTCATATGCGAGGATGAGAGTTTCCCTCTAGTATCTGTTTTGGGCTTGGGGGAAGGTTTAGCAGGCTCAGGTTCATTATTCAAGAATTGTTGAAATGCAGCAATTTTTGAAGATAACTTTTTCGGTTTGGGTGGAGGCATTTTGTTTGGCCTTGAAGGGATGGATGGTACCGAATCCGAAGAGGAATTCTTGGTCAAATCGCCTGTTGAAAGTTGCTTGGCCTTCTTTGGTCTCATTGGAATAATCGGCATTGAATGCTTGGACTCCGTTTCTTCCTCGAGATTTTCATCATTGATAGGAGACTTGTCTTGCTGGAAACTATCAGACAGAACAACCAGTTCCTCAACAACTTCTGTTTGTTGAGATTGTTCATCCTGACTCAGTATTGAAGCTTGTACAATATCTTCATCACCTTTCTCATTGAGTTCTGACTCCTCTTTGACTCCAATCTCATCAGACGAAGGACTCTCTTCGATCGAGGTGACTTTTGCATTGTTTGCTGGAATCTCTGACATGCACTTTAAACTGGAATCTTTATCATTTTGACTATCTTTGTCTTCTGTTTGAGCAATATCCTGAAGGACATCATTATCCTGCAATTCGTTTTCTAGGAATTCATTCACTTCACTTGTGTTTGTTGGCCCAGTTTTGATGGTCTCATCATCATCAAAGCTTGTTTCATCATCGACGTCTTTGAAAGATGTTTTGGAATTTGAGTTACCTGGGGTCTTCTCACCGTCTTTCAATGGCTCATCGGAAACGATCGAACCGGTATCAATGCTAATGTTGGTATCAGCTACTGGATCCGTAGTTTGGAGGTCAACTGTTGCGTCTTTAGAACTGGTATCATTTGATTCCAAATCGACTCGGTTAGTTTCTGAGTCTGATTTGATGGCTTTTTTCGATTTTGGTCTTGAAGGAATTATTGGAGGTGATCCATCAGTCGACAGTTCCAATTTAGCTTCCTGATTTTCGGATGTATTCACCTCAGTTGGAGATGGAGTTGTATTTTTAACTGGTCTCTTAGGGATTATAGGTTCCATGATTTCAGTAAAATGCGAAAGTCGTGGTTATCTAGAGTAAACAGAGGAGACTGGCTTCAGTTTATTAAGGAATAGAAAACCTTGATTCACAGAAACCTAATTTTTTAAATCTTGGAACGTCAATTATGAGTATAGGCGAAGCTTTGCGGCGCTTAGACTCAAAGTTGTCCCATTTGCAATTTCTTATCTTTTTGCGTTGCGTCTTTTTATAATGCGTGAGTAAACACACCAATGAAGTTCGTCCCCAAGCGAATATTTCGCAGGCGGGAATTTCAAACAAATAGCCACATAATGGTTAATGAACGCCTTTCATTATCTTTGCAGACGATATCTGCATTTCAAGCAGGGGAAACTAAGCTAAGATTTTTGCATCAAAATATTCACTTTAACCCTACCACAGAAAACTCTAGCTTGAATAAACGTCGATAAATATAGGTTATGAAATAGTACAAGTACACTTTGAAGGTCGGGTCATTTCAAAAAGATGGCGAAGCCTTATTGAAATCGAGTGGAGCCTTGAATATTGTTCTATTCCCAAAATGGCTATTGTTGGTTCTTACACCACCCGATCCAAGCCGTAGTTCCATACTTGTTCAATTCAAAATTATGCAATTCCAATGGAGTTGGAGTCCTGACTATTGTCACCATGATTACAGCTTATCTGGCCATCCTACTTAGACTACAGCAAAAAATATCTCACCGCTTTTCTTTATCTGACCTCACAAAAGTTGTAACCAGAAAGCGTCGGCTCCACCTCACTTTTTGATTTTTCCGTGATTTGACGGATTTGTAAAAATCCGAAAAAAAGCGGGACCCGCTGCCAATAGTATTTAAGCCTTTCAGAAACCAATTATTTTAATATCAAATTTATAAATATGTCAATTCAAATTCCAGATAAAGCTTACGGTACTTTGTCCTTAACATGGACCAAGACACCACCTCCAAGAGAAGAATCTTTGAAGATTTTAAAGTACCTTTATGAGAAACACGGTGTTAGACATTTCAATGGGGGTATGATTTACCAAGTTGACCCAGCTTTCAACAATCTTAAATTGTTAGCAGAATTCTTCAAATCTTTTGATTCTAGTGACTGTATCTTGAGTTACAAAGGAGGTGTTGATCCAGCAACTTATCGTCCTTCCAGTTCTCCTGAGTTTTTAGATAGTGAGTTCAAAGCGATCGGAGAAGCTTTCGAAGGAACAGATAAGAAACCAAAGATCATCTTCAACATTGCCAGAATCGACAAATCTACCCCAATTGAAGATGTTGCTAAATATCTTGATGCTAAAGTTGCTAAAGATGATTATGTTGTAGGATGGGGACTTAGTGAGGTCGGCCCTGAAACTTTGAAAAAAGCTATCGCTAATGGTAAAGTTTCTTTATTAGAATTAGAATTTTCCATGTTAACTCAAGATATCCTTGAAATGGGAACTTTGAAAATTGCTAGTGAAAACGAAATTCCTATCATTTGTTACTCTCCAATAGGAAGAGGTTTATTAACCGAAAAAGGTGTTTCACCTGGATTTTTAGAGTCATTAGCTCCTACTGATGGAAGAATTATTGGTGGACTTGAAAGATTTAAGCCTGAAAATTATGAAGCCAATCATAAATACCTCAAGGAATTACATGATTATGCTCATGAAAAGAAGAATTGTACCTTAGAACAACTTGCTTTAGGATATCTTTCCAGTATGACAGGAAAAGAAAACTTCAAAGGTATCGCAAAAGTCACCAAGCTTGTTCCATTACCTGGATCTGCTAAAATTGCTAACATTGATCAACTTTACGACAGTGTCGAATTAACTGCCCAAGAGTTGTTAGAGGTTCAAGAAATTATCGACAGCAACACTGTACAAGGTGCTAGATATAATGCCAGATTAGCTCCTTTATTACACGGTTAAATAGCGAATACATGTAACTTTAATTTCATCTCTTCAAAATTTCATCAATTACAGGAGAGTACACAAAACAATCTATGGTCATAGATATACTCATAGTGAGAGGTGTTTTTGCAACGTAGAGTTGAGATTCCGGGCCATTTATGGCTGACACGTTCAGCACTAAGTGATTTTGAAACTGCGACGGGATAATGCCATCAATGATATATTATATATTTTGACCAACTACTCTATTTCAAGACCGTAACAATAGTGAAAGTTATCAGGGATTGTACTTTCGGCATGTTATATTCATGAAAATTGGGTGACACTAGAAATTTCTTGGATAAGTTGTGACTTATGAGTAGTTCAATCTGAAAATATCATTAAAAACGAAATAACTTGATCCTTCAGGGATTAAGTGGAAAACTTGGGAGTATCTTTGGGGATTTTTTTCATCATCAATCAATAACTCTCCAGTAACCATGACTAAGATATCACCATTTGGAGAAGCAGGTTGAGCATCTAAGGTTGAAATTCTATGAGCAACTTTTTGGAAAGGTAAAGAAGCTAATTTTTCAACAATATCTTTGGTACCTTGAAGCTGTGAAGTTTCGAAAGTTAACATAGATTGCTCTCTGTATAAATTACCTAATTGATTTCTATCATTATCGAAAGTTTGGTAATAGAAATGAGTAAATTCTGTGGCGACACTGTTGAAATCGACTATGTTGTTAGTATTTAATGACAAAAAACGACTTGATTCAAGTCAAACGGTGATTGAAAATCAATGATTAATCACAGAATTTTGACTTGTTAACCTAGAACTCCCTCACATACCTGACATTGTGATGAAAATTTTATTCGCGAAGACGATCCCATTAAAGTGGACTAGAGTTGACGAAGGGAATCAAAGGAGATATTGATTTCGACTAAACATTCATGAAGCTGGGGTAGGTTATCTGACAATTGGATGCATTCTCCTGAACAGCAGTTTGGAACCACGTTGTCATAAGCCTGGTGTTGCTTTTGGATGACTCTAATTTCTTGACTGTACACAATTGGTGATTTTCAATAGATTACCATCACGAACACCTGGAGATATCATACAGGCGGATGTGAAATTATAAAGGGACTGATATGTTCCATCAAAGGTCGATCCTTGATAACGTTTTCCAATTAAAGCCTTAATTTTCGAACAACAACAGATTACATAACCACTGACATAAGCTTTTATGGATAAGAAGGGTGAGAATGTGAAATAGGCTTCGTACGAGATTACTGGATTGCGAAGCAGCAGTATGGTTGTGATCGGCGTTCTTGTTGGTTAACCGGTATATTAAAATATTTTAGTGACATAAGAATATGTGTTAATAAAGAACTTGTGGCATTTACCACTATATGCATTTAAAGGTAGATTAGATAGTATATGCAATTGTTACATACCAGATGCATGATGAGAATATCAGCTACGTTATACTATCGGGAATGTTTCATAGGTTCCTATTTGAAATCTTTCATCATTAAATCATTGAAGAGTAATCTTTCAAAATACCCTTCATATGTGTGTTTGTAATCTTACCTCTTCTGGTTTTCTTCTGTTTTTTCTCCTCACCTTTTGGTCTTCTTTTAATGATGTTTGGATCAGCACCTGTTGGTTTTAAACCTTGGTCGATTAATGACTTATATAAATCTTCTTGGTTTGGAATTTTTATTGTGGACCACATTGACGAAAATTCGTCATCTATTAAATTCAAGTTACCACCAAAATTGAACCACAATAATCTTGGGGTATTTTCCTTTTTGGTTCTTAATACCAAGATTTTATTTTCCTGTTCTAATTCGTTTATAGCTTTTAAGTATTGGGGCCAACCGTCTTTTAATTCTTTGACACTAATACCTTTGAAAGTTTTTTGATTTTTTAAGAAACTGATCAATGATTCATTAGACTTGATATCATGCAAGGAGGCATATTCAAAGGTCTTCTTATCAGGTGAATATTTGATTCTGTCGATTTCTTGTAATAAGGGGATCAAAGTATTTGTAATCTCAGAAGATGATAAATAAGTTGACAAATCACTGATAGAAACGGGTTTAGCTTGATTCTTGATGAATTCTACAGCCAAATGTAACTGGGTTGCTAAATGGGATCCAGGAAGTTTTGATAAATTCTCTTTATGAATCTTGATAGCATCATTAACAGTTATCTTCTCTTTAGGAGTATCACTCTTTTTGAATTCTTCATAATTTCTTTTCAAAGGAGAACTGATAGGCCTACGAGGCATAGAGACGGATGGTCCCGTCTTGATCTTATTTTTGAATGCTGATAACTGTGATGATAAATCAGACATGATTGGTGAGTGGTGGAACAGAAAATCAAGGGTATTTAATGCGCGGTCTTCTCAATGAAAATTTTTTTCCTTACGTTGGTTCAATCCTTTGAATTGATTTCTTTATTAGAGATTCAAATGATTGGGTTAATGAAGAACAACAAGACAGTTTTAAAACCATCGCTGTTAGAGGTCGCCTTCGGGCTGACTCATGAAATAGTGATGACCTGATAACTGGTACATTATTCATATAAAAAAAAACCTAGTTACTTAAAAGTAGCAAGATTTTACTTCACCTCAGGTGAAGAAAGCAATCTAGGTCTTCAGTTTTTGAAGACCTTCTATAAATCTATTAGATATGAGAATTGAACACATAAAAAAAAAACAAATAGGGTCCCCCAATAGGGGACGTATTACAAAAGGTAAACATAACCGCATAACATTAGCATTAAATCATGATTTTTTGACAATTAAAGATAATTTTCAGCCATTCTTCCTCTTCTCTCTCTATCTTCCAAAACCAACCTTTCTTCGAAGCTGATTACCTCACCATTAATGATATCAATGGCTAATTTTCTACCTTCACTAGTTGATAAATCAATTAATTGAGCCCAAGCCAAATCTTTGATCATCCCCGAGTTCTTCAAATTGATGACAGTATTCCTTGAAGATAATGGAAAATGTAAGAAATTTGACAAGAACTTCTTAACTAAATCCTTATTCAACCAAACCATTGAAGATAAATCTAAATACTTGAAGAATCCATTATTATAATGATACTTAATAATCAATTTTAAGATATCAGCTTCTTTCAATCTTGTTAAGAACTTGTTATTGATGGATTTCAAGTTGATATCACTCAAGTATAATTTTCCATCATTATTGTACTTTACAGGGATTGGTTCAAGTAAAGAATGATATTTCCAAATAGGTTCATTATTTGAATAGATGGAATAATTATCACTAATTTCAGATAACTTGACATTATAAATGGAAGAGGAATCGTCAATTTCCCCAAGAACATTCAAACTTTCAACGGGATAATTGTTAATACAATCAAAAGTCAGAAATTTGAAATGGAAATTCCTATTAATTTCATAATCAGTCGATAAGTTGACATTAGACAAATTAATTTCTGTCAAATTAGGACATAAGTTAATCAAATGGAGTAAATACCCAATAGGAATATCCTTGGTATTGGAGAAGTTTACCAAGAATTTGTTAATAGTGGGGTGATAATTAACAACAACAGGTGGAATAACTTTTTTCCTTTTTTTCAAGAAAGAGAATTTTCTCTTCTTATTGGTGGTACCATTATGACCTTCACCACTAACTTGACTCGGAGAATGACTTGGAGAATGACTTTGAATTCTTGTAAGATTATTAGTATATAAAGGATTCTTCAAAAACTTCCAATCTCTCCAACCAGCTTTGATTTCAATACTTTCTTCATTCTCTTCATCATAATTACAAGGCTTTAAGTCCGACAAATCAATTGTCTTGACTAATTTTCCTAGTTTGGAATTGATTCTCAAAATGGTAATAAACTGACCAAGTCTGAAACTAGAATCAAACTTCAAATCTCTGTATAGGAATTTCTTACTTAACTTGTAAAAATCTTTATTCACTAAAAGGCAATTTTTCAATGATTCCATATCAAGAAGACTGAACACGTAATACTGAATTTCGATAGGGAGGTTTCTGAAATCTATTTTAATAAAAAACTTCATTGATTTGATAGAAATCTTTCTGTTTACATCATTAAGTAAACTCTTATATTTCATCTTAAAAGGTTTAATGGTTTGTTTTGTATAATTATAATCATTAGCATTGACAGGGATCAATGAATGTAATTGATAATCATACTTAGCATTTGGATTTAGTAATGATCTATACGGAGGTAGATGCTGATGATAATCTGATGTTATCATTTTGATAATGCCACAGATATGTACAGAATAATAAGATTTTATTCAGATCCAGACAATTGAGTGGTTTAAACTTTCAGGTATCAAGGCTAATGAAACTTATTCCCAACAAAAAAACAGAATCAATAGATTAATCAATGACTACAAATGAATCACGTCTCTTCCAAATAGGGGTTTCTATCTTGCGATTCTTGGCTTATCTCACAATAGCCGCCCCACTATTGTCAATACCACCTTACTCGCACCATATCTGGCACCACACCCGCACAGGGCTAAATCGATTTCTCTGTGCAAAAAAAATTTTTCTCTGGGGTAAGACAGAGAAAGCCTAGTTCTACTAAGCCTAGTAATACAATTGCTGGATTTGCAGAGATTTGGGTTTTTCCCTGATGAAGGTAAATCCATGTTATTGCGCACGATAATCTGCCACGTATAAACATTAATGCTTTAACTCCCTATAATTAGAAATGTTACACCGACGTTAACGGATCAACTAAAAATAAAGTTGGAATTTATTGATACACAGGCTTTTAGCCTTCAGTTTCCATAACTGGTACTTTAAATCCATTAATTGCATCAAACATTTCAAACCTTTAACGGATCTACATGGACCGACATAATTCGAATTTTAGCCAACAATATCAATTATAATGTTTCATTTAATAACAATAATAAGGTTTGACGGGTAGGGGCACCTTGATAGTGCCAGTTTTGAAGTTAAGAGCAAATCGGATTGCCTTCATTAGCCGAAATATATTTTGAAACTGCGTATTAGTGTGGTAGATTTGAATCTGTTGGGTTAAACTAAATTAAACCTTAACTCACGTGAATAGATTTGTAAATTTCATCGTCTTGTAACCTGCAAAATAATAAGAAAGTTAAATTTGTAAGCACTAAAATTAACCGACAAACTTGAAGGTTGAAATTGAACATTCTGAACCTGGGTTAAGTTAAGCGACCCTCATCTTACAATGATAACCGAAGGTGATTAGAAACCTCTATAACTATTAATAATTTGTATTGTAATTGGATGAAACAATTGAGTCTAGAACCATGGCACATTTATGCATGATTTGGAGCCACCTCATTTTCCAATGTAACCATGAGGTATCTCGTAAACCATACCCTTTTTGACGTATGCTTTTAGGGTTTATATTTGTATTATGGGTTATATTTAGAGTTATATTATGGCTTGAGCTACAAAGAAAGCTGCAAATTATTCATCCGAACCTGATCTTACTATAGAGTCAATGTCAATTGAAAGTTGTAACAAACAAAAAAAAAATTAATAAAAAAAAACTTTTTTTGTGGAATGAGCTGGCGAATCCAAAAATAAACTGTTCTCTTATCCGGACACTCAAAAAATCCTCAAAGAAAGGTGGTCTTTCACATGAAGCGCAACGAACTGCAAAGCGCATTAATTATATAAATATCAATTATCCCTGAATTTTTCTCGAATTTATTTTAAAATATAAAAAAACATCTGTCAATAATTACCTAGATTTCATATACTTATCGATCTGAAATCTAGATAACAAAACTTATCCCAAATCAACAAGAACTTCCATCAAAAATGTCAACCAAACTTTCACCATCCTATTACGGATATGTTGGATCCACAAAAGATGCATTGCTTATTATTCAAAGTATCTTAAACAAACAACTAAACTTGATCCCAAGAAGACCTCATGAAAGAGAAAGATTAGATTTGATCAAATCAGGGAATGTGTTCATTTTCATTGAAGAACATAGTGGGATCAAAAGATGGACCGACGGTATCAGTTGGTCTCCATCAAGAATTTTAGGTAGATTCTTGGTATACAGAGAATTAGATAAAGAACTTGAAAATAATAATATGTACCAATCAGCAATGGACATGGACAAGAAACGTAAAAAGAAAAGAAGCTATGATGAATTTGAAATCAATAATATTCAACATGGTTTTAAAGACCAAGGGTTGATCAAAAAGACTTTATCTATCACCACTAACTTGAAAGAGTTCAATAATGTTGATAAACAAACTATTCACTTGATTTCATATTATAATGCTAACGATGTTATTAATGGAAAATTATGCAGACCAAGTGAATCTGATTTGAAAAATTTACAAATCGACAAACATTTGTGGGATGCAATCAAAGAAAGTAATTTGGGAGGTAAAGTTCCTATTGAAGATGAAGCTTACTATTTCTTAGACAATAATTACCAATTACAAAATATGTCAAAATTAAGTCAACCTTCCTATTCTCATCAGATCCCCCAAATTCCCCATCAGCAAATGCCTTCAATACCACAAGTTCCTTCTCAAGTACAGGTACCGCAGATGCAACAGGTTTCACCACAAATTCAACAATTACAACATCAACAACAACAGCAACAAATCCCCCAACAAATGCACCAACAATCAATCCCATCAATCAACTCCATGTCTAATAATAGCAAAGGAACTCCACAATCCATACCACCACCTTTGTTTTACAATAAGAACTACATGTTACCAATCCCTTCTAATTATGAGTACAAAAATGAAGAAGATTTCAACATTTCCAATAATCTAAATAGTCTTTACCATGATCATTACTACATGCCATATTATTACCATTATGACAACAATAAGAGATTCAAAGATGATTTACATATAGATGAAGGTCACAATTTTATCACCAATTATAATAGTTGAGGTGATCAAATAGGGGGGTTTAGTATCAAGGGTCTGGGTTCCCATTTGAAAAAATTTCGGGCAATGCCAAAAAAAAAAAACTCATCGGAAATGTGTCAGCAACATTTATTTATTTCGCAACCTTTTTTACAAAACAGTAGGAAATTAGAAAGGACTTTCTTTATATAATGACAGGGTTAGAGGTTGTTCAGATGTGAGTTAAACTACCTTTGATAGGATAGATGTATAGAATAATGAATAATGATAAAACCTTAAATCTAGAATTTGGACCCTGTAGGGCTAAGCTTATTGTCGCAGCAACAATTAACCCTTAGACAAAAAGTTCTTGGGTCTCACCGTAATAATTCAAATTACGATCGGTTAATCACTAACTTAGTCCCGCGTCATATCTTTTCTAGACGTCATATCTCTCTTACCAGGATAATATGCGCACCTCGTAAATCCATGTGATTTTTACTTTGAATTGACGAGAGTGTAAAAGTGGTCAGAGATCCTGTATGTTATAGTACCATATTCCTGAACTCGCATGAAGTTTTTCCCACAACCTCCTAGATAAGCTGCGATAACACAATAAAGTTTCACATTTTGCGTGTTTGGTGTCAGAACTTGGTAAGGGTTCAAAAGGTATTTTGCCTCATATGCAAAAGACAATTTAAAGTTTCTACCGAAATTGGCATTTAGGTTTTTATAGTTATGAACGTTTTATTTATATTTATCCTAAATTTGTCAACCTAGTGGGTCAATTATTATGTTCCTCCTTTTTCCAATTAAATAACGGGAACAAAACATCAACATCTCCACTTGTTGTTATAAATGAATGTTTCATTAATTCATCAGTTGTTGCTCTATATCTTACATCAACACATAAACAAATAGACAAAAACTTTTTAATATTATTACTCAATAATTCCGGATTTTTCAATTTCGGTGTCCCGTTGGTTGCAATGAGGTATAAGGCTTTTAATGGTTCTTCATTCAAATAAGGAGGTTCGCCTTCAATCATTTCAATGGTCATAATACCTAATGACCAAATATCAACTTTAGCATCATATTCCTTCTGCTTAACAACTTCAGGAGCCATCCAATAAGGAGTACCCACCATGGTAGCTCTTTTGGCTCTTTGTTCGGTCAATTTAGCACAGAATCCGAAATCAGTAATTTTAACATTACCTTTGGAATCTAATAAAACATTGTCACTTTTAATATCTCTGTGAATAATGTTCTTTTCATGTAAATGTTGTAATCCTTGCAATGTTCCCCTACAAATTACTGAGATTTGAGCTTCGGATAATTTAAATTCATTATTCTCAATAACTTCATATAATGATCCTCCTTCCATATATTCCATAATAACCCATAAATCATTATCATTTCGAAGATAACTATCCAAGAAATTGACGATATTTTTATGTTGGGAATCTTTCATGATCAAAATTTCATTAATTAATAAATCTTTATGAGGTTGAACCAGTAAGTCCATTTGTTTGATTGCAACTTTTTCATTATTCAAATTTTTAGCCAAGTAAACTGACCCTGAAGCACCTTGACCTGCCTTTTCAATGATCTTAAATAATGGGGTTGGATCTTCATTATTAACAACGGTTTTTAATTTACTAATAACTTGTTGTTCTTTAAGTTTTTCCTTTTCCCTTTTGATTTGCTTAGGAGTTTTCTTAACAGTCAATGGAGAAATCTCATCATTCATAGGTCTTTGGTCTGTTGGTTTAGGTATGATACCAACTTGTTGAGGTTTTAAGGTCTTTGGAGGTTGGTTGGTAGTTATAGGGTTGGTATGAATTGGTTTAGGTATTTGTTGATGTTGCTGCTGTTGTTGAGGTGGAAGCTTTTGAACTTGTTGATGTGATACTTGATTGGAATGTGATTGGGCAGGTGGAGGTGGTTGATGTGGAGGTTGTGTAGGTTTCTTAAGGTTGAACTGTTTCATACCTGGTAAGTTAGGAGGTTGTTGTTTAGGAACATTAGGAGGTGCTGGTGCCTTTCTGATAGGTTTTAACTCTTTAGATTGTAAATTGTTCAATGGTGAAATACCACTCTGACCACCATTAATATTAGAAGTAGCAGGAGGAGTGTCACTAGACTTTGAATTTACGCTGGAACTCGAATCATTTTGTTTAGATAAATGATAAGGAATTGGTGGTTTTGGAGCACTTCTTGTAGGTTTATAATTCTTTGGAGGTTGAACCAAATTCTGGAAACCATTGGTATTGTTTTTGGGTGTACCCATATAGAAGTCTAAAACTTCCATTACAGCCACTGGATCTTTCTTCCAATCTTCATTAGTAATTTTCGAATTTTGTAAAAGATTCTTCCAAGTATCAGGTAACCCAGTGAAATTCCCACTGCTCGGATCAAAACCAACATGAACCTTATGAGTGAAATCTATAGGATTTGAAACTTCTGTGGTAGTTGTGTTTGGATTATTATTTATGGTGATATTTGGACATTTAGTGATAAACGAATCCAACCAATCCAAATATTCATTATTAGATTTGATACTGATCAAAATTGGTTTCTCTTTATTTTTGGGGACTATTTCAATCCCATAACCTTTAAGATCTTTTAAATTTATTGATTGGATCAAATTTAATGGGAACAGTATTTCGGGTGATTCACTAGTATTTTCAGATTTATAAAAGTTTATGGTTCTATCATTAATGATCATGAACCTTTTAGTCCATCTGAATGATAAAATCCCGTCATCTTTCAAGTTAACCCACCCACTTCGTCTTTTGGCGGTGGTAAAATTACTCGTAGGTGTGGGTGGGGCAGGGGCTTTCCTATGATGTTTGATATCTGAAGTATATATGGCAGACATTTAAACTTCCGTAGGATTGTAGTAGTCTTATGATAAAGCAGATGGAAACAATGCAAAGATACAAAAAACAGTCCTAATCACCTATAAATGCAATGAATGGTTAGTGATCTCAAAAAGTTGATAACTCGTCTAAAACCCCTTCGTCAAACGCGCTCCATGTCGGGTGTCGCATCACCTCGACCACGACAAAAGTCCAATAAGAGTGAAAAGAGTTTAAATACTAATCATTTATACATTTCATCATTATCATTGACCATTTTATTGGGGAAGCGTTCCGAACACTTAAAAATCTGTGAATAAACTTCCATAAGGATCATTAACCCCCGAAATCCCATAATCTAAATCTTTATCTTCAGGATATCTATCGAATTGACTGGTATCTCCAATACCACTAGTTATAGGAGGTTCATAAGGAGTTTCAATATCCCTACTTAAAAGTCTTTCCCAAATCACTTCTTTAAACCATTGATGATTCTTAACATCATCTGAACCATTTTGTAAATTACCCAATCTTGATGTTAAATCTTTAACAATTAACTTTTGTAACAAATCCAAGATATCTGGAGGTAAATAATCAGGATATGTGATAGTACCATTTAAGATATTTTCATATGTTTTCATTGGAGTTGGATCGTAAAATGGAGTGTAACCTGTTAACATTTCAAAGATAAGTATTCCAAATGACCACCAATCGACTGATTTATTATAAGGTTTGGTTGCCACTACCTCTGGTGCAATATAATCTGGTGTACCACATAAAGTATAAGTTACGTCGATAACTTCTTTTGCGAAACCAAAATCGGTTAACTTTATGTGTCCATTTTTATCCAAAAGAATGTTTTCTGGTTTTAAATCTCGATATATGATGTCCAAATTATGTAAATATTCAATTGCTAAAAATACTTCAGCAGCATAAAACTTTGCTACCGGTATGGGGAACCTTTGAGATTTTCTTAATAAGGAGAATAATTCACCCCCTTCGATATAATCCATTATCATGAACAAGTTATGACAGTCTTGAAATGTTCCCCACATTCGTATAATGAATGGATGCTGAGCTAGTTTTAACATTCTTCTTTCATCGTTCGTATGTTCCACTTGCTTCATATTGACTACTCGCTCTTTCTTTAAAGTTTTCATGGCATAAAATCTACCATTATGAATCAGCCTTGCTAAATGAACTCTTCCAAAAGATCCTGTTCCCAATGTTCTTAGGATTTGAAAGTCATTTAATGTATATTTGCCTTTAGTTTTAGTATCTTTATCTATATGTTTACTGAGTTTAGTTTCCGACATGATTAAAAATTTTCGCGAGTGATGAGAAGAAACTAAGTACTTGCATCATTGATAGATAATAAGAAGGGATATAGGAAGTACTACGGTTACATAAGAGTTACCAGAAGTTAGTCATCCAATAAAATGTTTGTGAGAATTTCATATATATGGGTTTTTTTTTGGGAATTATACTTTAAACCTTGCAAGGAGCGGATTTATCAAAGATCTGATAATTATCTTACCCAATAATCATCATCCGAGGTATTATAATCACTATCACTAGCAGGTTGAATGGGTTGAGGTTCAGTTTCTCCTTTATCTGATTCATGATGATTCAAAATGTTTTCGAAATGGAATAAAATCGTCTTAATCTTTTCTACCAAATCATCTACTTCATTATTGACCAATTGTTTCAATACATCAATGAACCCTAACTCTTTTAATAACATAACTATCTTGACTTGATTGTAATTATCATCATTGACATGACCTTCAGTATTAGCAGGGGGTATAAAATTCATGTTATCTAGATTTTCAATGGTATCGAATAATTTTATCAGGAATGAATTCTTCCAGGTGAGATTGATTAAGATCCAGATTATGGATAATTTGATGGAATAATTGTTAACAGAAGTAGATTTCACTTTGAGGAATTCAAGCCAAATCTTCAAAATTTTGACATTCAAATGATTATTCCCATTGGATAAGAATAAATGATTCTCAATATAATTGATCGATAATACGAGATTCACATAATCATCATTCAGAATTAACTTCTCTTTATCTCCAAAACTGGATTCTCCGAACAATTCTACGTTCTCTATGTTACTTATTAAGAAGTTATCCCATGACATGTTCAATTCTTTAGATACTATTTTGGGTAAGTAATTATTGAAATGATTAGAATTCGATGATAAGTTTCTTAATATATCGAAACAAATGGACTTCTGTTTCAATTTTATCTGATGATCATCTTCAATGGTGTTGTAATTCAAGAATGGGAGGAATAAGTCCATATGGAAGTATTCATTGATCAAATTTATCTTATTATCTTCATTTTCATTGTATAAAAGATTCTTTATAATGATTAAAATTGATAGTTTTATTTCATTATTATGATTTTGATTGAATATTTTCATGATAACTTTGAAGAATAACTCGTTATTGATCAAATTGTATCTGAAAGAGCTGAAATCAAGAATCAAATTAGCAATTATATTCATGATAATGATTTTATTAGTATCTTTGAACTTAATGAGTTCTAGCAATTGAAGTATTTCAATGAGGTTATCGATAAGATCACATTCAATGAAGAAAGTACGAAGTAATTCAATAGATCTCGATAAAGATCTTATAAGATAGAAACAATTGGTAAAAATTTCATCACCAATAAGTCCAATAACTTTCTGAACATCTTTAGGTGATTGGCATAACATCTTGACAAATCCTTTTAATATTGATTTATAAGTATTCAAGAAGAACAGTACTAATTTCTTGAAATTGAAACCTTTCTGATTGATAAAAATCAACCTGAATTCTTCATCATTAGAAGTCAATAACGATACCAACAATAAGAAATCCTTGAAATTGATAGTCAAGAAATGATTCAAATTGAATTCACTATTGAAGGTACTCAAGTACTTCAATATAAATACATCTATCTTGATTTTTTTCAAATCAGTGATGATTGATTCATCATTCAAGATCTTAGAACTGATAATTTTGAATGAATTGATGGATTTGGAATTGAAATTGATCAATTCTATCAATTTATTCAAGTTGATTTGGATATTGAAGATCTGATAAAAGTTCAAAATATTCAAATTGAAGATATTGTTACCTTCATTAGCATTATTTTCAATGATACTATTCAAGGCTATGATATATGGTTGTTCAAAGGTTATGCCTAATCGGGTTATCATATCTTCATTGATGTTATCGTTCAATTTCACTATGAGTCGATATATTAATTTATAGTTCTGTCTTTGGATTTCAAATTTCAATCTCTTGATCATAAGTTTGACGGTGATATCAGAGATTTCAATGTTGGCTTCAAGAAGTTTCAATAATAGTTCATCTTCCTCGAGTAATAACAACACAAGGAGATCATTCAAGGTCGAACTAGATCTAGTCTTTAAAAGTTCTAGAATTTCAATTGAAAGTGAAATAAGTTTCCGATAATCTCCATTACCTTCATAAGTAGTGAATTTGAAGTCTTCGGTGCCAGCACCAAGATATTCTGCCATCCATTTATCAACAATCTCCACTATCAATGTCAATATCTTATCATTCAAGTCACTGGAAACTGACTCGAATTTCAAAAGAAATTTCAAGATGTTCAACTTATCAAACAACTCAACATCATCAATGGAAGGAATCAATCCATTCAATGACTCTTCATTGTGAAGTTTGTATTTAACATCCTTGTTACCAATGATTGAAAGTCTTAAATGTTTAACATCCATTTGTGACTTACCGCGAGATCGCAAATGACAGAATAGTTGATGATAACGATAACACCGTTTATCCACCATGAGTATTCTGGCCATGAAAGATCATTCGGGCCATCATAGAGTAGAGAGATAAGTAGAAAAAGAGTCATTGGTATATTGTCTGAATTCTAGATCTCCAAAATTTTTGGGCTTCCTTTGCAGGTCTACCATTCTTTATATCTTCAGCAACTTTACCATCAGCGTCTACTCGTTTGGGAACATAGTCCAATAACTTCTCCACCATATCAGGATTCACCTTCACAATACCACTGGGATCTCCCATGATGATATCTTCAGGATTGATGGTAATAATTCGATCACCTTCCACATCAGTAATCTTTACCTCCAAAGGAACATTAATCCCCACTACTTTTAGAATCAGAGGTGATGTGGATCCAATTCCATAAGACCAAACTGGATATTTGAGATCTTTATGTTCTTGTGGATCTCTAATTCTCCCCAATATAATTGATCCTTTACAATCTAAATACTGAGCTCTGGTACTCATTAAACCACCATATAAAGCATTATTGATCTTCACAAATGGATAATTGACCATCTGATACTCCTTAGGTAATCCAATGATCAACATTGAGTCTTTAGGAACGGTATCTATATATCCTTCCTTGATTTCAGGTCGAGGATCATTAACTGGGGCATATAAAACAGTATAAGCTTTACCTATAACGGTATCAGTGGTCGATTGTTGAATCAAATTGGGAATGAATCCTCCATCTTTCTCACCATATTTGACCATTCCGTCAGATATATCACAAATACTGTAGTTAGCTAGTTTCCGAAACATGGAGATTGTCAAGCGATTGCTGGGGTTTTTAAATACCTGGAGTTTCCGATCAACCGAGTCGCACATATTAAGTTAGAGGTGTTTACCCTACTATTTACATTATAGACTATATGATATCTGATGTCAAATTGTTAATGGCATGCGGTTCAGGAAAGTCAATTCAATTCTCGTCATGATCCTTATCACTCGGTCTTTGTCGTATCCTCATCACTCAATGGAGATCCTATTTTTTAGATTCTTACCGTCTTTATGGAGTTCTTCATTTATGTCATCCCTAATACCCCCATCTTCACTTTGATTAATCATATCTGATTGTCGTCCTTGTTTGAAATCAGAATCTTGTAATGTTCTGGAATTCCTAACACCTTCATGACCAACTTCTCCTTTTTTAGTTTCTTTAAACTCTTTATAAGTATCAGCAACTTTGAAATGTCTTAATACGTTACCCCAGGTTATGTTGTTTTCCCTTAAGATGGTTTGTTCATCATATCGTTTCAAATCACTCAAGATAGTTGAAAGTTTCTTAGGATCTATCAAATCCTCTCTTTCCTTATTTGCTTGATATATCTTCTCTCTGTTCTTTAATTGGTTGACGGCTTCTGAATTATTTATCTCATTTGAATCAACAGCTTTCATAGATCTTCCAAGATGATTTAAAACATTGATGAAATCTGGGTCATGTCCATCTTTACCAATGAGATTGTGGTTATTGTCCATTACGTTATCATCAGGTTGAGTTTGATTTTCTACGGGGTTTGTGTTTTGTTGACCATTGAATCGTTCTTTCAATTGCTTTGGTGGTAGCTGGTTGACAGTAGATCTCTCTAAAGTCGTTTTAATGGGTAATTTACCCAATGTTCTTGCAGTTGATACTTTACTACCCATGCGCGATGAGATTGAACTGTGAGACTTCATACTTAAGCTGGGAATTGTTGAAACAAAATGTCCTAAGAGAGAGATATCGAACTAAGAGTCATGGAAATCACACAAGATGATTAGTATAATCTCCAAACTCTTCACTAAGAATTCAAAATAATGACTAATATATTAATTTTTTTCCTTTTTCTCCTTTTTCTCTTTCTTTTCCTTCTTTTCCTTCTTATCTTTCTTATCTTTCTTATCTTTCTTATCCTTATGCTTTTTTTCTTTCTTTTCTTCCTTCTTTTCCTTTTTATCTTCAATCACAGGTTCGAAATCTTCTATTTCATCATCTTGGTTCAAATCGTAATCATTAGCATCATAACCTGTTGGGAAATGTCTCATTCTTAAACCTCTTACTTTTGGAACATCCTTTCTAGGTTTTCTAACCTTGGCTAAATCGATCTTTGGTATGTTGACTTTTTCGCTGATATTGTAGAATCTATTAATCTTCAAGTTGTTCACCTTGAAAGCATTCTTTGAACTGTGAAAGATTTGATAACTGTTATTATCTTCATTGAATTCCATGTTTTCTTTGACTTGATAATGTCTCTTATCCATTTCGAACTCACTTATTTCATTTTTGAAATTTATAGGTAAATCATCGAGATTTTTCAAGTTGATGTTTTTAGGATATTTGATTAACCACACTTGTTTGTTATCACCAATGGTGAAATCATTACTTTTTACTGGTTTGTAATGCTTTGGAGGTTCGTAAGTTTCTATTTCTTCATCGCTGGACTCATTGACATATTTTTCACTTAACATCTTGAGATGAGTTTTTCACTGCGAACTTTTGGCAGATGAGGTATCACCATTTTGAGAGAGGTACCATAGGAGGAAGCATCACCGGAGTGGCAACAAGAGGGTTATTTAAGCGTGAATAAGTGAATTGAGTACACAATAGATTTTTCGTTCCTAATTAGAGAAGAGAGGCTTGAAAGCGAAAGCAGTCGAGATTTGGTCTCTAATTGATTCAAGACCAATATCTGGGTCGAATTGTTTCTTCTACTTGATGTGTTTACGGTCATATCTGACAGTGTAATACGGAGAAGGTTTTTTCCTGAATCTCTTGTCATTGATAAGGCTTCAACCTAAAATCCTTCTATTCGGTACTCTTTCACTTGATAGTATTTCCACCCACATAACATAGCCTTTTGGACATAACAAATTTATAAAAACCTTTGTTCGACAACTCTCCGTGGCAAAAAGGCTGCTATCATAAGGCTACTGTAAAAACACTGCCCCTCTCAACCTTTACCATATACCTACAGGGCGATTTTTGAGCGGATCAAGGTCCAAGCCTCTTCCCATCGTAATTACAAACTTCCTCCGCTGAAATTGTACGAAAGTAGCAATTTCGCCGACCTATCAGAGTGTTATGAATAATCCCCTCAGCCTCTTCACCCCCATTTAGTGTACACAATATGCGGAAAGCGGCCATTTTGACGGTCACCTGTCGGAGTTATTGCTACCCCCGCTTCAATAAGATGCTCAACATTGCCTGGAATTAGCCATGAACAGTTAAATACCCTAGTTCGAGAGAATGTCACAATAGAAGTGGCAGTGCTTAAATACCCAATTTCACGAAGTATTCGTTTGTGCCAGTTTACCAATGCAAGTAACAGGTGCTTATTCAAGTTTTGGGTATCTCCAGTCTGAGCCTCATTTGACTCAAATTCTTTGATGTGGTTGTATTGGCTCATTCTGGAAGAGGATTGTAGTACTCGCTAAACTACCCATGAACCACTTACCATCCTGTTATATGAAGTTTAACACCTTCTTTAAAAGCAATAACCTAAATATCGAAAAATTGGCACTTGAGCGTTATCCCGACTCTTCGCCCCATTAGGTCGTAAACCGATCGATAAAGAGCCTTAGCTCTTCAACTGAACTACGACCTTCCCATTTGAGAACACATAAGAAGCTGGGCAAAGTTCTTTGAAAGCTAGACAAAAATGGGTTTCATTATCGAAGACTTTGGTATTGCAGCATCGGTATTCTTAGGACTTTATGTCATTTACAACATCAATTGTTTGGTCATCATCTACCACAAATCTTGGAAATCATCATACTCTTTACTTCTTTTCTATGGTATGGTAAGAATGGGAGGTCAAATAAGTGGTGTTGGATTTTCCATAGCAGGGTACACCCAGTACAACTGGCTTATTGCTTACTTGATTATGAGTGCCGAAGGATATTTTCTTCTTGTGTTAGGGAACTTGTATTTCTTGATCGATGAACAGTTCATTGCTTGGGGAGAATCACCGTTGAAGAAACCATTGTTCAAGTTCAGCATTTGGAATCGTCCAACTTTTAGATCATTATTTCATTTTTCTTTACTTCCTGCAAATACATTCATCGTTGTGTCAAACACTTTACTTCAAGGATTGAGTGGAGATGAACTAAAAACAGACCCCCAAGCTAAATTATCCAATTTACTTAGAATCATAGGTCAAACGATGTTTCTTGCATCGTCGTTATTGGTAGGGTTTTTCACATTAAGAAGTTACTTCAAAGGTATCAAAACCAAGACAATGGTTGTTTTGATTTGTATCATTCCTATATTATCAGTCAGAGGAGTTTATGGGATTTTAGCTTGTAAAATCGACGACATGAATTATTTCAACGTTGACAATTATATCGATCCGAGTTTGGGAGAGAGAATGACAATTTACGAATATGTGTTATCCACTACTATGGAATATCTTACAGCCTCACTACTTTTGAACATATATTGGGTGAAGAAAAGGTTCAATGAACCCCATTTAAGTGATTTAAGAGTTACTGCAGACGTAGAATCCATTCCTATGGAATCCATAGACCATCAATCCAAAAGAGAAGTTCTTTAATGCAAAAAATGTTCGAGGTTTCGGGGTTCAGCTGTCGAATATGCGGTTCGCTGTCACGATCAGTCACAATTTTCACAAGTGAAGGTCTCCAAACCTTAAATTTGACATGACGTTATTGATTGGTCCTCGTAGTTCGTATTTATTAGAGCCGCGTGTAGATGTCAAAAATATAAGTACGAAGGAAAATCTTGAGATTGAGCAATTGTCATGAGCTTTAAGATTCTCGATTTGGGCATAGCTGCCAGTATTTTTCTTGCACTTTACGTTCTTTATAACGTATCTAGTATTTACATATTCATCAAAAAAGGATGGAAATCCGTCTACACCTTTTTATTGATTTATGGTCTCATTAGGGTCGGAGGTCAAATTTCAGGTGTAGGATATGCGGCTGCAGGGTATTATGAATGGAAATGGTTAATTGCATATTTGATCATGAGTGCTGAAGGGTACTTCACATTGGTCTTATCAACTTTGTATTTTCTCGTGAAAGAACAAATGATTGTGTTCGGGAAATCTCCCTTGATGAAACCTTTGGTTTGGAAAATGTCATATAGGGTATTATTCCATTATTCTTTGATCCCCGCCAATGCCATGATTATCGCAGGTGGTTGTATGTTGACAGGTTTAACACCTGGAGAGAAGGAATATAATCATCAGTTGGTTACATCTAAAGCATTAAGATCTGTGGGTCTGATAATTTTCTTGCTCAATTCTTTGTCTGTAGCAGGTTTAACACTTTATAATTATTTTGTGAAGAGGCTCCGTACTAAGACTATGATTGTACTTATGTTCATCATTCCTTTCATAACTGTAAGAGGTATCTACGGAATTCTTTCAATTTTCTATGACGAAATGAGTTACTTCAAAATTCAAAATTACTTCGATGAGACTTCAAGTGCTAAATTAACAATCTATGAGTATACCCTCGCACTTGCAATGGAATTCATCACAGCATTTTCACTTTTGTCTATCTATTGGCTTAAGAGATGGACTCACGAAGTCGATGCTGTACCAAAGGGTGATGCTGAAAATTTGACTGACAAGACCAATGAGGTTGCCACCACTTACTCTGATGAAACAAGTGCACCCTCAGCACCTAAAGAACATGGATTAGCTTATAGAATATTCTCCAAGACCTTAATCGGCAGATTAGTCATTTACTTGAAAAATAGAAAATAATGTATACGTTTGATTTTTTTATTTAAGCTCTAATGCAGGTGAACCGCAATGAGGTGCATGAAAAAGGATAAATGCGGCAAAGGTTACCCGGCATGATCTGATAAGAGACGGAAGATAAACGGGAGAAAGATTAACCGTTAGTATTTATCTATAAAGCAACAGCTGGAGGACAGTTTAAAGCGGTTTTAATTTGACCATAGATGGTAAATTGTAAAGAGGTTAAAGTACCGACCATAATTAATCTGGTTGGTAAACCGGCGAATGAACCTTTAATACCTAATTGACCAGCTAATTGAGCTAATAAACCTAAAGTAGATTGACCTGGAGCTTTTTTAGTTTTGTTAACTTTAGACAATAAAGTATCAGCAGGTTGAGAAACGAAAGCAGCAGTACAACCGGCAATGATACCAGCACCTAAATCAACACCGGTTTTAGCACCTGAAGATAATTCTGATTTTGGAGTGGCCATTGAACCGTAAATAGCTTCAGCAGCTCTTTCGAAGACTAAGAATTTAGCAATATTATAAGGAATTTGTTTGAATAAGATTGGGGTGAAACCATTGTAGAATGAACCAACACCTTCTTCTTTGAAGATTCTTGAGAAACCACCAACTAAACCGTTAGCAAAAGTTGGTTGAGAAACTAATCTGATTCTGGTAGCTTCTAATGGACATAAAGCAATATCAGCAAAGAATTCAGCTAAAGCAGATGAACCAATGTAAATGGCATCTTTGTATTGTCTAGCAGTATCTAAACCTAAGTATTCAATGAAGGTCTTTTTGAATAATTCGTAACCACCGAATTTGAAAGCACCTTGTAATGAGTAACCTAAGATAGTTGGACCTAAACCAGTTAATAAAGCACCAACACCTTCAGCACCAACGATTTTTTTGAATGAACCAACCATACCAGTGTTGTAAACGGTAGGTTCTAATTGAATTCTGGTTTTGATGACATCAATTGGAGTCATAGCACCGTGAGTGACACCACATCCCATGGCACCAGCTAAGGCGAATTTAGCATAATCTGAAACAGTGTAATCAGGTAATGACATTGTTAATTTGAATAGTTGATCGTTGAAATCTGAAAATTTTTTATGTCCAATGAGATTTTTTAAATTGAGGATAACGTGCACGTGACAGTTCCGAAGGTTGCCGGGATGAAAAATCCTTCTGTGCTCCGCGTAGACGGAGAAATTACTACCAAGATAGGCAGGAGTTCTTACCGCCATTGATCGCGGTATTTTAGAGTCATTTCATTATAATGAAATCTGCTTTAGTAGTGGTTGATTTACAAGAGGACTTTCTTCCTTCCGATGGTTCTTTGGCTGTGAAGGAAGGTAGGGATATAATATCACCTATTTGTGATTTGTTGGATCTTTCAAAATACAATTGGTCAACAATTATAGCCACTCAAGATTGGCACCCTCATGATCATATCTCATTTGCTTCACAACATGGAGTACCACCATTTACAGAGATCGAGTTCAAACATCCCTTGGGTCATAAACAAGATGGTGAAACTATTACATTTACCACACCTGTGTGGCCGGATCATTGTGTACAGAATACCTTTGGTTCATCTATTGATGCTCTGTTCATTGCCAAATTCAATCAATTGGATGACCAGATCCCCAAATCCATTATCAGAAAAGGTTATTTGAAAGACAGAGAATATTATTCATGCTTCAAAGATATCTGGAAGTTACACAAAACCGAAATTGAAGATGAATTGACCAAATTGGGAGTCACAGATGTAGTTTTCGTGGGAATTGCTTATGATTTCTGTGTAATGCATTCTGCCATCGATTGTAAGAATGCTGGATTCAACTCTTATGTGGTGAAGTCCTTGTGTAAGAGTGTAGTTCCCGAAAATGACGACAAGACTGATCTCTCTTACACTGAGAAGGGAGTAAAAGTCCTTCAGTCTGTTGATGAGTATAAGTTCTAGCTCCAATTGGATTGAACTATTTTAATGTGTTAACGTGTATTATAATCTATCTAAAAGTTCCTGCTTCCTCTTCTGTATTACCCATTTTGAAATCTCTTCGTTGGAAGGTATGTCTATTTGTGGATTTGGTTTCACTGTAATCTTAGTATCTTTTTTCATCATTTCACTGATCTGTTGTAATCTCCCACCCGAAGAGTTATTACTATCACCGAACTTGGAGTAATAATTAGGATCGAGGGTCTTTTCGACACCCTTATCTTGTTTTGTTTCCAAAGGTTTAGTCTCCAACTTCCGTCTTTTAGCCGATAGTAGTTGTTTAACATCAGATAATTCCTTGGCTCGTCCATAGTATCTATATCCATTGTTAAAAGGATCATTCTCTCCAGTGTTTTCCATGTTAGCTCCATATTTGAGGTAATCCGGACCTCCGAGTGCCTTGATATGATGTTCCCAGGCTCTCTTCTCTTTGAATAGCTTATTCAACTCATCGTTTATTTGTCTGATATCACTCTCTGTCTTACTTAAATCTTGTACTCTGGTTAACCTTACTGAGATTTCTGATAATACTATACTTCTCCATTTCTCTGCTTGTGGCAACGATGTGACCTTCTGTACCACCTTGGGACGTAAAGAAGGGTTCGTTTCCAACACTCCCGACTCTCGTAGTTTATCCTGATGGTATCTATTCAACCCTGACTGGGCTTTCTCTACGTTCCTAGACATGAATGCGATGCGCATCAACTGAAGAGGTTATTATATGGGTATGGTGGCCAGGCCCTTTTTGACACTTTGTCGACCTATACCGTCTCTAGTTCTTTAACATTCAAACTTGTAGTATCAACATCATGGCTCTAGTACCTCTGGCCCAAAGATCCGTCTCCACGTCTCCCTCCATATCATACACGTCCACGGTGTTTTTCGCATCCATCCACAATGAAGGTTTCATGGCTTCCAACGATATGTTTGTTGTTAATCAACATCACGTCGTTCTTATTGTTCCTCAAAGGGTTCTTCCCGTCCAAGAAGATTCTATCTGGGTTCAATGATACGTCGATTCTTCTGAAAGTTTCAGAGACAGCTAAATTCGATAAGGTGGTGTTCATGGTAGTAGATGCTTTAAGATCTGATTTCATGTTCAGTGAAGACAGCGGGTTTCATTATCTTCATCAATTGATCAATAGTGGTGATGCTATGCCATTCACAGCATTCTCCAACCCACCAACGGTGACTTTACCTCGATTGAAGGGTATCACATTAGGTACTACGCCTAATTTCCTAGATGCCATTTTGAACATTGCTGATGATAAGGATGACAGTCAAGGGTTATTAAACCAAGACAATTGGCTTTACCAGTTCAAGAATAAGGGATCCCTGGCCAAGGTGATGAACTTTTACGGGGACGATACATGGTTGAAATTATTTCCCAAATTCTTCGATTCCACCGATGGAACTAATTCTTTCTTTGTTAGTGATTTCTATGACGTTGACAATAACGTAACCCGTCATCTTGACCAGGAGTTACTCCCAGAAGCTCAATGGGACGGACTTTTTTTGCATTACCTTGGATTGGATCATATTGGTCATAAGACTGGTCCTCAATCTCATTTCATGGCTCTTAAACAACAAGAGATGGATGGGATTATTAAGAGAATATATGGGTTCTTAGAGTCATCCAAGAAACATAAGGATACACTTTTTGTTGTTTTAGGTGATCATGGGATGAACGATATTGGAAATCATGGTGGTTCATCTGCCGGGGAAACATCTCCAGGAATGGTTTTCATCTCTCCTAAGTTCAGGTCATTAAAGAATAACCTTCAGGCTCCTTTACCTGCTAACAAAGAGTTCAAATATTACCAGGCCATTAGTCAGATAGATTTGATTCCTACTTTATCGTTGTTGTTCGATTTACCTATCCCCAAGAATAATCTCGGGATGATAATCAAAGAATTCTTGCCTTTGTTCTCAACAAAAGTCCACCATTCCATCCTTTTGAATAATTGTAGACAATTTTATGATTTGTTGAAGATTAACAACCCCAGTGAACACAAATATGATACCGTAATCAATGAATTGAGGGACGTCGAGGAGGATTATTCGTTTTTGAAAGAGATCCAAGAAGATTTGATTGATTCTGCTTCTAACTATAACTACTCCAACCTTCACACGGCAATGATTTTGAGTGTTTTGTGTCTCGTGCTAGTGGTGGCATATTTCAATTGGTGTATGTACCAAAATTATCACCAGTATAAAGAGATTTTAGGACTTCAAATTGGATTCATTGTTTATTCTATCCATTTCCATGGCTCTTCATTGATTGAAGAAGAACATCATCTTTGGTGGGTCTTGTCACTTGCATTCATCATGTACCTTTACTCCCAAACCCGTAAATCAGGAACATCAATGAATTTTTTCATCATTTTGGTGGGCCTCAGAGTAATCAAAAGTTGGTGTAATACAGGTCAAAAGTACCTGTACTATACCACATCATCATATCTTGTAGATAATCCAGCATTACTTTGGTGGTTGATCACCTTAGCCTATGCCTTGGTAGCAGGACTTACTTACTTCCAAGGATCTATCAGACATGGATTCAACCTTGATATCAGTTCCTCCAACTATAATCCTGCTTACTTCAAAAATGACTTCAATAATGTGTTTGCGTTTGTAATCCTTTCAGTGCTTGCGGCTTTATCGTTCACCTTCAAGTTGATTCAGTCCTATGTTGATGGATACCCAATCCCTGAAACCCTCATGAACTTCATCTCATGGAATTTCCTCTCCTGGAATGTCAATGATTTCGAAGATAAGAAGAAGATTCTATCATTATTGATCCAAATCAGTAATTTTGCTACCTTCGGAGTGTTGATCTTGATGGGGTTAAGATTGGTGTTCAAGTACGTAAGAGGTTTCCAAACAGGTAATTTATCCGACATTGTCAACTTAATGACATTCTTCCTTATGAACCATACCAAGACAGAACTTATACCTTTATATCTTGTCTTTTACCTCATCAGATTCAACATCAATCGTATACTTATCAAGAGTAAGATCACACAAATTGACCAATTGGCGATATACATGACAGTGTTCACTACGGTGATATCGAACTTGACATTCTTTTCAATGGGCGGTACCAATTCTTTAGCTACCGTGGACTTGTCCAACAGTTATAACGGGGTAGGATCGTACCATATAGAGATTGTAAGTTTATTAACCTTTATTTCCAATTTTGCTGGTCCTATTTACTGGAGTTTATCCTTCTTGATGGTATTACTAGAAGCCCATGTAAGTGATTTCAATTTAGCTAAGACTAATGAAGACGTTGTACATGTGAAGAAGCTTGGTTTCAAAATTTTGAACCTTCGAGCATTGGTAAACTTAGTCTTCTTCAGTATCAGTAACCTCCAATTGGTAATGTCGTGTTATAATCTCAGATTCCATCTCTTCATCTGGACAGTGTTTTCACCGAAATTGTTGTATTTTGGTGTATGGTTTATATTGATGAACGTATTGGTGGATTTGGTTGTTTCAGGGGTATTGATAGTTTTGTGATACCAACAGTAGAGAACAGAGACCACCAAAGGGATGCTTAAGGACCGCCACCAAATGGCTGCTTAGCTGCTGCAAGAAGGGCTGCCACTTAAGTACCACCCAAAACCCACCAGAATTAAACCCAAAAATATATATTCACTATTGCAATAATTGATCCCTATAATGTTCTTGATTATTCATGTTCTTAGAGAATTTCTTATCATAATATTTAGCTCTTCTAATCTCTGATTTCCAATCTCTCTTTTGTTGTTCATGAGCCTTCTTATCTCTAACAGTTAATAAGTTTCTATTTTCAGCAGCAATAACTGTACCTTGAGCTTCAGTTAATTCTCTTTCAGGTGGTAAGTTTTGTCTATAATATCTTTGTAAGCTTCTATGACCCAATACTCTACCACTTGGTAAGATAAGTTCATGACCGTTTTGAATAATGGCACCATCTGAGGGTATATCATCTTCATCTTCATCAACTTCACCATCTTCACCTTCAATATCTTCCCATTCTCCTTCTTCATCATCTTCATTAGCGTCATAACTGGTGGTGAAATCATAAAATTCAGAGATTTCTAATTTTTCATCTTCTGATTCATAAGGTATTCTCATATGTCTTTTAATCTTCATATGCTCTCTAACAGCTTCAATATTCTTTCCTTGATAATTACAACAAAGACAAACGTTACCAAAACCAATCTTTTCTCCTAAATATTTCACCAATCCGGTTTTATTAACCAAATACTTTTGTTCTGGAACATATAAACCATGTTTGGAGAACATATGGAGAATATTATCATCAACAGTTGGGAAATCAGCATTTTCCTTATGAGAACAGAATAAACAAGTAGTTTCAGGCAAATCAACTTTATTCTTTAATTTTTCTTGAATTAAAAGTTCTTGTTGTTGTTCAGGAGTTAATTGTGGAGGTTCATTAACTTGTTCAGCTTGTTGAGCTTTTTCAACTTCTTTTTGAAATTCCAAATCACCAGAATCAATAGTTTCATCTAATGTACCTTTCATGATTTCATCATCTTTTCTTTGTTGCATAGCTTTACGGGCAGTTTCCAAAATCTTTCTCTTTTGTTCTAAAATAGCTTCCTTTTGCCTTCTTTTTTCATCTTTCTTAGAAGTCTTCTCATCACCTTCAATCTTTAATGATGCTACTTTACTTACAAAAGAATCTTCGTCAATAGGTGGAAGTTGAGCAACTCTTCTCTTTAAGTTATATCTATGCCAATCAGACTTCATATGTTCTCTCTGATTAGCAGCATCAGGGAATGCTAACCCACATGAATTACAAGTGAAAGCCATTTATGTGAGATGAGATGCGCGATGAGAATTTTTTAGTAACAAAATGTCAAACGATCAGTTAGTGAAGAATGCTACATTGGCCGTACGAAATGTTATCAAGACTTCTAGTTCATTAGCATTGAATGATGTTAAGTTCATGAGAAGTTTGGATCAACAATTTAATGATGAGTCTGTGGTTGTTAGTGGTAGATTAATGGATCTTGCTAATGAAGTCATAGAAGCTGTTGGTGATGATAATGAAAAAATTGATGATAATGATGAAGATTTTAAAGGTTCTAATATGAAGAAAGTATCAAACGTTTTAGATACGTTGTTTGAAAAAGCTGATTTCCTCTTCGATGAAGTTAGAAAGGGATCTAAACAAGATAAACAATTCACTTTCTTAGAAGAATCCAATAATGTAGTTAAAGATGAAAGTAAGAACATTGGAAGAAAAATGGATAAACCACAATTGAACTTTCAAGTGGCTGTTGATAATTCCGAACTTCAACCTTTCAAACCAAAGTTACCTGAAAAACCTAATAGTTTAAAGTCGTGGCAAGAACCAATTATCGTTACTCCTGATAATGAAGACGATGATCCACCATTTTATCCACATCCTTATGAACATGAAATTGATAATCAACCATATCCTGAGGAAATACTATCGAAATCCGATGTGATCCCATCTCAACCATGGGAATCAACTTCAGCTATTTGGATCGATAAACCAGAACAATTACCTGGTTTGGTAAAAGAATTAGCCAAACTGAAAGAACTTGCTATCGATTTAGAACATCACGATTATCGTACATACTATGGTTTGGTCTGTCTTATGCAAATTTCCAATCGTGAAAAAGATTGGATCATCGACACTCTTGCTTTAAGAGATGAACTTCATGTATTAAATAAAGTATTCACTGATCCCATGATCATTAAAATATTCCATGGAGCTTTCATGGATATTATATGGTTACAAAGAGATTTGGGGTTATATATAGTATCATTATTCGATACTTATCATGCCTCAAAGAAGTTAGGATTCCCTAAGTTCTCATTAGCTTATTTACTTGAAACTTTTGCCAATTTCAAAACTTCAAAGAAATATCAACTTGCTGATTGGAGAATCAGACCTTTATCTCCATCAATGTTAGCTTATGCCCGTTCCGATACTCATTTCCTCCTTAATATTTTTGATCAATTAAGGAATAAACTTATAGATAATGATAAAATGTCGCAGGTGTTATACGACTCGCGACAAGTAGCTAAAAGAAGATTTGAATACACCAGTTTCAGACCTAAGAATTCCCATTTGGTATCATGTCCAGTGATGGCTTCTAATCCTAGAGAGCCTTGGGGTTCTTTATTATCATCGTTTGGTATCAACTCTCATTTGAAACCTGTGGTTGAGGTATTATATAATTGGAGAGATAAATTAGCCAGACAATTGGACGAATCTGTTAGGTTCGTCATGCCTAATCAAACCTTAGCTTCTTTAGCTACCTTATCAAGACCGGTAGATAACAAAAAGGTGTTGACAGTAGCTCCAAATGAGTATATCAGGAATAATGCTCAAGAATTAGCCACCTTAATTAATGATACTTTAGAGTTAAGTGAAGCCAACGACTGGAAATTATTCGATAAGGTTGAATCTTCCGTACCTGAAGATATCCCAGTATCCAACAATACCATCGAATCTCAAAATAGCATATTCAATCAATTAGTTAAAGAGAATAATCTTTTATCTAATGAATTCCAATCAAAACCTTCAATGCTTTTCTCTCAAGAGAAAGAGTTGATTGGTGTTAGTTTTGATAATAATAACATTAACGAGTCCACAGTGGATGAATTGTCTTCAAGATATGACCGTGTCTACCAGGAATTTGAAAAATATAAAGTCACAGTCGAAGTCAATATTCCCAAAGAGGAAGTGGTTCCCGACATCCCTAAAAAGGAAATCAAACAACCTGAACCTGAACCTCAACCACAACCAAAAGAGGATAAAGACGAAATCATTACCCTCCGTAAATCCAAGAAACAAAGAGTTAATAAAAAGAGGTCAGCTGATGAAGAGACCTTTGATTATTCAGCTGCTGATAATATTATGAACACCAAAATCGTTAACGAACCTAAAAGAAGAAAGAAATTTGATCCTTATTCTAACAGTGATGCTCCAAAACCTGTAAGAGGGGGCAGAAACATGAAACTGGGGAGATCATCTACATTTAAGAGATAAACTCAATTATCTACATCGAGGTATACTCAATCATCTAATATACATTTTTATCTATAGCCAATTTCTAAATCATCGAGTCTTCTTCTACCTAAATTTCTTCTCTTTGATCCAAAATCATCAAAATCTCTTCTTAAATTTTCTCTCTTCAATCTTCTGATATTTCTTTCCTTTTCACCTTCTCTTCTTTCGATTTCTTCTTGTGTTAATACTTCAACTATAGGTTCCCAATGATCATTACCATTATGTTGACTGATTTCAGTTGAGATTCTAAGACCTCTTTCAAAGCATAAACCACTTGTTTGTTGAATTTTAAGACGTTCATTATATTCCCCTTCGACAATTTCTTTCTTCAAACTCAAAACTGATTCATGTAAGGAATGAGCAATAGCTGGTTTGAATTCTAAAGGTAAACCTAAATCAGCTACGAGAATTTCAGCAAAATCTTCAGGTGTAACATCAGTTTGTTTCAAATCCCATTCAATTCTATCTTCATATAATTGTTTATTTAAACTTACAGTCAAATCAATGATTAAATGGTATTCCTTATCAGCGGGTAACTCCAAGTTAGCTGCGTAAATATATTCTTCTAATTGTCTTTCAATAGAAGCAGATATTTCATTAATAACTCCATTACCAAGCTTTAAATCAGCTCCCATGATCTTAGCAAATTCTACTGCCAGTATGGTGGTATCATTTAAATTCCACATAAAGAAATCACTCAACTTATAATTACCTCCTCCGTATTCGATATTCAATTTTATTGGTACTAAGACTTCCTTCTCTGATGTCATTTTCTTAATAAGGTCTTTATCTTCCAAGGTAGAAGGATATTCTGGACGTACTGATTGTAAAAGGGTGATTTTTTGAGTGTTCATATTATTCTGGTTGTTGGCAGAAGCTGGGGTTTGCTTGACTGTTGGAGTATCTTCATCAAAATCATCATTATAATTATCAAACTCAGCATAGTTTATCTGAGTAGTGTGTCTTTTGGAACTTCTCCCGATAGGAATAGCATTCAGAATCAACGCATTATCTGGATCTTTATCGATTCTTGACTGTAATCCCGTAGCAAAAGCTTGAGGTGAATAGGTTTTAGAATCAAACGATAAAGCTGTCATTGGAGGTAACCTGTCGTTGAAAGGAATTTTTTTTTGAGGTGGATCGCGAATGTCGTACTGAAGTTTTGAATCAAAACATTATGGATGCTGTTACCATTTTGGAGAAGTATTTCGAATCCAAGGCTAATGTTGATGATATACTTAACTTAAAGGTCGGAAAGAAGTTATTCCCAAAAGATACCGACCAGAATAGTGTTAATAAAGTGTTACAATGCTTACAACGAGATAGACTGGTGATTATGGATACCATTAAGAATAATATTCGTCATGAATTCTCCGTACCTATCAAGGATATTATAGGAGAGATAGAAGAGTTTGATGAAGCTATACAAGACACTCATACTGTCAATCTGCTATTACGGAAGTTACAAGGAGTGGAAGGGACAATGAGATCTCAATGTGACAGTCTAGATGTACAGATAGACAGTGTAACTAAAGACATAGAGTTGTTGAACGAGCAACTCAAGCAAATAGAGGGAGACCTGACCTCCATAGAAGATGCGGTGAAGGCAGTGGAGTTATTGGATGAAATAATTCATCCAGTAAATACTCACTAAATCTACCCATGAATTTAACGACTTTATGATTATATAATCTTATGCATTTAATTTATTATCCAATGGAGGAAGTTGAGGATCACTCAACCATCTCCATACTTCGAATTTCCAGTTTAACCCGTCTCTAGCTCCTAGTTGGTAATTACTTTCGAATCCTCCAGTAGGTAACGGTTGGAGATAAATGACTCTATCAATACGTGAATGTACTAATGCCATACAACACATGACACATGGCTCGTATGTAGTATAAATGGTGTATTTGTTTAAGAGATAGTTCCCATCGGTGGCCGTAGTTCTTATCTCTTTCTCTTGGTCGGCTACCATCTGTATACCTCGCATCACACTATGATGAAGTGGATGGTCTGTTCTACAGTCATGACTTATGACTCTATGGGATCCATCGAATAATGTGACAAATGGTAAGGCTTTACCTTCTAGATTAGCAAGAAGTTGATTGATGTTCTGTTGTACTTCTTCAATGTCAATATCTACTTTCTTTAAAAATTGATGATTAGGATTACCTTTCCAAGCAATAGGCCAAAATTCTGCCCCCCATGCCAATGCTACTTCCCTGGTACTGGGACTATCTGATGGGACATCGACGACTCTCAAATCACCATCTTCAATAGTCATTGACCCATGTTCATGGAAAATACTCACGATGTCATCACGACCGAATGACTTGTATAGGCAAAGTAACATGTCAAGTTTAACTTCACCATCAGTGATCTTCTGGAATCTTTTGACATGTAACAACTGTTCACCGTCTATGGGACTGAAATGACTGTTAACTACTGCTAACACTTTCTTACTATCTTGAGGCTTGATTCGATAACACCATACACTCATCAAGTCCGGCTTGGTCTTTGATATCTGCTTGTCTTGCTGCCGTATCTGCTTCAACTTGCCATAAAGAACACCATTCTCGAAATCAATGTGACTGGTATCACCAGACTTACTCATAGTGTGAGATGGAATCGCGATGCGCGATGTACCATAATCTTCTTGATTTCATTGTACACCACGGCCATGATAGAAACCAGATGATTCTCACTTTGAAGGAGAATCTGCATACTTATTGTGATGTGTATCATCTTGTTGATACCACCATTGTCGTACCACAAGGGGGAGATGTATCGCGACACATAAAGAAAATTCCCTTTAAGCATACCTACCCTGAATTCATAGATAGCATTATAGGGTATATTTTAGGGGAGAAGATACCCAATTGTTTGGTAGATGGGTATGTAGATAACTCATTGAGTGCTGGATGGACAAATTCCAACTTCAATCCCACCACAAGTTTCAAATCCACCATACTCAAATTACCTGTCTGGGGTAGTCTTTATCTGATCATAGGCAAGGATTTATTTCTCCAGTTGGTTTTGTCCACTAAAGTATATTATAAGACCACAAATGGGATTTATTATCAGTTATGTGGGCGGGAGATGGTGGCCACGTATAATAATGACCCTCCTTCTAATTATACAGTGATATCAGTCGATCTCCCTCATGATGAGTTGGTCAGAGAGATTATTGACGATAAGAAACAGGATCATACTTCAGGTAAGTATGAATCGTTAAGACATTTGTGTAGCGTCGTTCAGTTGAATTATGGATATTTACACCACGATAAGATCTATAGTAATGTTATCACTCATCCCGGGCCTTTGAAGGATTTGACTCCTGTGGAATTACACCAAGTTATCAAGTTTGGATTGACCATTCATGGAAAGCTTCTTCCCAGACTGGTAATGGGTAAGAACCACAAGGTGATCACCAAAATTGTGGTGAATTACTTGAAACTCGGAGAGAAACTGATAGATTCCACATTTCTTCGTGGATTTTGTTTTAAACTGGCGTATTATACAACTACTCGTACAAAAATGAAACAAGATCATTCTAGATCACACAAAGAGTCAATGGTCAAGTTTTTCCAGTGGTATTTAAGAATGGTCATTCGTAGCATAGTTCATGTTTATTGGAAGACCGTCAAGGTAAACGTGAATGGGAAGGATAGACTTGAATATTATCATATTAAACACTGGAAAAGTAGTTCGTTTGAATGGTTGAAGAAATATAGTGATCAGTATCTTTATCCTGTTGATCAGGAATTCACCAATACCACCAACATCCAGAACAATTTTGTGGGTTCTATACGACTCGTACCTAAGACTAAAGGATTTAGGATGATTTGTATTCCAATGAAAACAAGACCTTTATCAGTCATGGATGAAAAGGAAGAAACCATCAGATATATTCTACATATAAAGAAATTCATTAGACCTTTACAATACCTCATCAATACCAAAGATAGAGAGTTAGTTAGAGATAAGACTCACCATCCTCGTTCATTCTCTAATTCAGACATTGCTCAACATGTCCATGACTTCAAACAAGTATCCAAACACCAGCCATTACATTTTCTTAAATTCGATATGAAAAGGTGCTATGATAACATTAACCACCAAAAGTTACTCGAAAGTATAGACAATCTATTTGCCAGGGATCCCGAAGATGAGGTGTACTACCTCCGTCAGATTAGAGAAGGTCCTATGTATTCAGATAGGAAACCTTTAAGTAAGTTTTTTCTCCTAGACACGACATCGATTGAAACCATCAACCCTGAGTTTTGGGACTTTGAAGTGGCTTATCGGTCGAATCCCAAGACTTTCAACGACAGGGCTGTCACCTACTCATTTACTAAAGAGATGGTGAAAAAAGCAATGGTGGATTATATAAGCAATTCAGGAATATTCTTGAAATCGGATTTGATATTATATAAACGGAAAGTTGGAATTTTCCAAGGATTCCCATTACTGGCGACATTATGTAATATATTCTACAATCAGTTGGTGGATAAATTCTTACTGTTCACCTTTGATAGGTCTGCACCTTCTACGTTACTCCGATTGGCTGATGATTTCTTATTCATATCCACCAGTAAGGAATTATGTGAAGAAATGTATGGTGTGGTGAATGGAGATGATTTCAAAAGTCATGGGGCTTTCATCAATGAAGAAAAGACTCAATGGTATACTAGTGGATCTATGATCAAGTTTTGTGGTCTTGATATTGATTCTTCCGATTTATCTATTAAAACCAAAACCATCTATAATCCTCGGTACCTAGCCTTAGAGAAGTGCCATACCCCTAAAGAACTATACACATTTATGCTATGGTGGTACAAAAACCAACTTAAAGCTCACGTTGTCAGTACTGAGTATGATACTTTCATTAACCAAGTAAGTAACTTAGAGAAGATTTGGAAAATGTTAACCACTGTGATGATTTCTATAATGAACCAATTTACCCTGCAAGGATTGTTAGTACCTGTAGAAGCACACAGCGAGTTCTTACTACACATATGTGAGATCACACTACAAAAATGGAATCAATATAACGACCAAACCTGGAGTAATCAGATCCTCACCATTCTAAAACGATACCTTCGAATACAAGGCAACATAGACGACAAAGCCTTAAGAGCATGTAGCGTACTAGATTTGGTATGACTATTTAATATTTGCATTATAATACATCTATAAACCCCCTATGCCTTTGAGATTCTCTGCATCTTTCAATTGTCTTTGACGTTCAATTTCATCAATACCTCCAGACTTTTTCAATTTGGCATCATCAACAAAATTGCCCAACTCTTCTTGGAACTCGTCCTTGTTCAACAACATTCTTTCTCGTTCTCTTAATCTTTCAGCTCTATTGATAGCTTCTACTCTACTTTCATGATCTGGTCTTAAAGACGCAACTTCATTGAGAACAGCATCTTTCAAACTATGGAGATTCTCTCCTGGTTCTGGGATATGTAAGTTTGCAACAACTTTATTTCTTCTGAAACCCCCTGATTTCACTTGTTCCACAGAACACTGTTCAATCAAATCAAAAGTTTCTTTGATCTTACTAATATCTTCTTCCAAATCCTTGGTTAAGTCATCTTGAAGGTTAAAGAATTGTTGTTCTTCACAAACTCTATCCAATTCACTTTCCCAAATCTTTTTCCAAGTGGATTTCTCCAGACCAATGTAACCTGTCATTGATTGTAAGGATGTAGAAGCAAGGTCGATTTCTTTTAAAGTAGCTTTCAATTGCTGGTCACTGATTCTAACCCCTCTTTGAACCACATCTTTTCTTAAACCTTCCATGAGATCTTGTAAATCGTCTACTTTGGTTAATAAGTTATCAGATTCTTCGGATAATCTGGTATGACACTTTTCCATATAAATACGATTCGAAGACTTTGAAGCATCCACTCCGGTTTCTTGAATGAGTTTAACTTTGTTGGTCAAATCGGCGACAAATGCTTGGATGGACTTTTTGTTGGCGGATTGAAGTTGTTTGACTACACGTAATTCATTTTCAATAGCTCCTACCTCTTTCGTGACATCAATCGATGGAAGTTTTTTGTCCAGTTCGGCCGATACTGGTGTTGGTTGCTGTACAGGTAAAGGTATGTCTATGTGTTTGATAGCATCATTGATTGAGTTGGTGATATCTGAACTTAGAGTGTCGAACTTCTCTTTCAATGCATTAACAGTATCTTCAAGTTGTTTGAAATTTTGGGTATCATCAATAGGCTCTTCATTTAAGCTTAATAAGGTTCCGGTGGTGATATCGGATAAATATTGATCCTCGAGTTCATATGATACTCCTGTTTTGGGGTCTACTATGTTAATGGAAGGGAAATCCGATGATCCAGGACTGTAAGCGAATTTCTCCACAAAAAGAAGTCTTAATGATGCAAATGTTATAGGGGTCTTAACAAACACTTTCTTGGTTTGTTTGCCTATACTTAAGAAAATATGGGTATCTTGAGGTTGATCTTTTGGGGATGAAGGTGTGAATTTAGTACTAGGATTTCTAATGGTTTGTCTGATGGTTTGGGCCAGAGGACTTCTTTGATCTGACATGGAAGGAAGGGCATTTGAAGGATTAATATTGGCAAGTTTTGCGTACTGATAAGCACTGAACCTTTTAGAAGCTCTTCTCAGTAATACATTTTCACTTTGAAGTTGTTGTAAAGCTTCATCTTTATCTCTGGATTGAGTTCTTGAATGACTCGGTGGTTGGAGTGTCACTGGAGCATCCAATGATTTTTGTCGTTGTTTAGGAACCTCTATTTGATCTGGAGAATGATTAATCATGGGTTGAGATCTAGAATGACTATGAGACACTTGTGGAGGTGATGGAGATTTCACTGGAGGTGATGGAGACTTTGATTTAGGTGGTGGGGATTGAATATTGGGCAGACTATTGGTATGGCTATGTTTGAATTCTCTTTGGTTGGAACTAGAATCACCTATATTTCTAGCTCTATTCTGTTTAGCCTTTAAGTTCTGAAGTAATGTTACAATGATATTACGAATATTGGGTAAAAATCGGTCTAAATTCTCTTGACTAGCGGGTTCACTCAAAGCACTCTCTAATATCACTCTAAGAGCTTGAGGAACATCACCAATATCAGAAATATCTACTCCAGCATTAGTAAATGCTCTAGATGCTGACCTGAAATCATTCCCCAATTTAACATATGCATCACTAACAAACTTATCGTCAACTTCATGACGTGCCCATTGTGTCAAACTCTCTAAAAGATGTTTCGTCAGTACCAAGAGTCTTGTCACACAACTTTCAATGGTTCCAATACTATGTCTCTTCTTCGATGTTGATGCCATTTGTAGATTTCAAGCGCGCGTGAGAGTGTTAGATCAAGAAGGGGGTCCAATACCTTGTGGAACGAATACATTAAGGTGGCTATAAACAGATCATATTGGTTGTTTGAATTGAGGTTTTATTTCCCAATGAGCAGTTTTCTTATTATAATGGGCAATTTCTTGAATGGTGTTTTTGAGGAGCACTTTGGTAAAGTCTTTGAACTGTTTCTGTGATAATTCTACTAAAGTACCAATACTGAAATCATTATTAGCTTCTATGAAAGTTATGAGACTGGTGATGATTTTTTCATCCTTAATGGTTGGTTTGGTGGGGGTGAGAACATTGACAGGAGTCGATGTCGTGGCAGGAAGTGGTGTAGACAAAAGTGATGTATCATCGTTTTCCGCTTTCCAGTAATTGATCTTAGGATCTATAGGGAAATCTACCGTTATGTGTAATCTTTCGAACTTCAAGTTATTAAAGACCTCTTTGTTTGTACCATCATTTAACATGAATGTGGGTTTTAATTTACCCACAAATCTTGTTTCTCGTTCCATTTCAGCTTCAACGAAGTCTTCCATGTCATTATCTTCATCTTCTTCTTCTTCGTCATCTTCATCTATGTCAATGTCGTCCCCTTCTTCTTCTCTCCAATCCAAGTCGGAATCATAAGTATAATCATAGCCAGTTAATTCTTGGTTGAAAGGTTCTGTGATGGGGAAGTTCAAACTGATATGATCTTTGGAACACCAGGTCCCAATATAAGGAGGTTTTTCATTTTCGTAGAATTGGAGGTATTTTATAGTACCTAAATTTCGAAGCATGGAGAATATGGTACTGGAAGAAGTGTTATTTTCCATAGCTTGTACTATATCTTCTGGACTTACTACCGTGGTGGATGTGATATTCATTGTCCTTGATTTGAAGAAACTTTTATCATTAATAGCTGGCTGAGTTAATAAGTTTTCAAATGATGCTTTGGCTTGGGCTAACTTGTCTTTTGGTAATTGTCCGGAAGCAGCCATGGTACAATTCGATTTTACATGAAATGGTAAGACAAGCTTATCGAAAAGTGTTTGAGCTGAATTGGAATCCTTGGAAGTATCAGACTTGGCTCTAGAGAAGAAATTTCCTATCTTTTGTTTATCAGCAAGTTTCTTCTTTTTGAGTTCTACAGCTTGTTTCTCTGCTTCTTTAGCTTCTTTAGCTTTACGTTCAGCTTCTTTAGCTTCCTCTTTAGCCTTACGTTCGGCTTCCTTGAGTTCTTCTTTACGTTTCCTTTCAGCTTCTTTAGCAGCTTCTTTTTTCTTTCTCTCCATTTCCTTCAATTCCTCACGTTTCTTTCTTTCGGTTTCTTTGGCTTCTTCACGTTGTTTCTTTTCCAATTCACGTGCTTCTTCCTTACGTTTCTTTTCTGCCGCTTTTGCTTCCTCTCTGGCTCTCTTTTCAGCTTCTTTAGCTGCTTCTTTAGCTTTCCTTTCAGCTTCTTTAGCTTCTTCTCTGGCTTTTCTTTCTTCTTCCTTAGCTATTTCTTTAGCCTTTCTCTCTTCTTCTTTCTTCAATTCCCGGAGTTTCCTTTCTTCCTCTTTCTTTGCTTGGGCTAACTTTTGTCTTTCCAGTTTTGGTTGATCTTGGGAAGGTTGTTGTTCTTCGGTATCAAGTAAATCAATTACTTCGATTGAAGATGAATCATTGTCTTCATGAATACTCATATCCGGAGTACTCAACTTGATTCTCTTGGAAGGAGACTCTTCCATGATATCTTGGATTGTTATACACTCTTTCGACGGTGTAGGCATAGGTGATATAACGTTTTGAATTGACATTAGTTGACGCGTTTCGCGGTTGCAAAAAAAAACGAAGAGTGAAAATAGAACGATCCACAGAAACAAATTTTATAAGAGGAAAATTGAGAATCCACAAAGAGAATAGAAGAGGAATCCACAAAAGACAAATCCACAAATAGCTGAAAAAGAGATGAAAAAAATCACATTATATATATATTCGTAAATCGTCTATTGGTAATCTGGAATTTCCAAATGGAAGAATGGGGTATCAGTACTTACAGCTGGTAAATAATTCTTATCTAAATCCCCTAATTCCAAATCATTTTCAGTTAAAATGTTAACATAATTAGTATTACTTCTTAAACTTTCATCACTATATTTCCCAAAACCTGCTTTAACTAATCCTCTTCTGATCCAAGGAGATAAAATACCTGAAAAATGGAATTCAACTTCTCTATCAGCATAATTGTTAAGGGATTTTCTTAAATCCACTAAAGCTTGAACACTAGTAACATCAATGGAAGCAACTGAACTGAAATCTAAATGTAAGATTCTTAATACTGGTCTTGTATCTTCTAATTGATCTTCAGGCTTGTTAAATTTCTTTAAGAAAGGAACATTCCAATTTAATGGACCAGGATCATTCCATGGTCTTGAACCAGTATCAGTATAATTATAAGGTTTACCACGTTTGGTTAATCTCTTGACTTCATCAATGATTCTATCGGCTTGAATTGAACAATTTGGATAAGTGAAAGTTTCCACAGGTTTGAAAACCACTACACCTGGAGGTGGTAATTCGACTTGAAGGCCCTTGTGGATATTAGCATTATCTAAAGGAACCCATTTGGTATGAAATCTGATATTTGGATTCTTTCTCAATAATGATCTCGCACTTGTAGAAACCTTACTAAGTTGGTTCTTTTTGAGCTTTGTGGAGTCATAATTGGAATTGTTAGATAAAACTTGATAAATTTCAACATCATTGGAAGAATTTGAACTGGAAGAATTTTCCAAGTTTCCTTCAGGTTTAATACTGGAAGTATCATAAACATTTTCAATGGTAGGATTAATAATTTCAGCTACTTTAACTCTACCCAAGAATTGACCTTTTGGAATGGCAATTCTGAATAAAAGCACAGCAGCTGAAGCAGCAATAGCAAAATAAATACCATTTTCTATAGATGAAAACACAGTGATTAAAACATTGATCAAGAAGATACCGAAATCCACAGGACTGATTTGCCAGAAACTCCATGAAGTTTTGTAATTAGCCATCAAATCAGAAACTGCATGGATAATGACCGCCGATAAAGTGGCTTTTGGAATGTAGTAGAAAGTAGAAGTTAATGCATATAAAGCAATTAAAACTACAGCACCGGTATAAATACCTGCTAATGGAGTTCTAACACCACATTTATTCTTTAAGGCAGATCTGGAGAATGAACCAGTTGATGGGTAAGCTGAAAAGAAAGTACCAATAAGATTATTGATACCAATAGCAATAAGTTCTTGGTCAGGAACAATCTTATAATCATTAACTCTACCGAAAGATTTAGCAATAGCAATATGTTCTAATAATAAGATGATGGTAGAAACAGGGATTTCTGAAGCCATAGAACCAATGATACCTTGAGGAATTTTCATAACTCCAACATGTCTTAAACCACTTGGAACAGTACCCAAGACTTTGATAGAAGGTTTGAAACCAGAAGCTGGACCATCATATCTTTTCAATTCAGGATGAACAACGGACCAAGCAATTAAGGTGGAGAAAATAATGATGATAGCATTTCTTAAATGTTGAACGTAGAAGAACCATAATTTGTATTTTGGCCATCTCTTTTGTCCATATTCAGTGGAGAACTTCCATACATATAAAAGGAATAATCCAACAACACCAAAAGCAGCATCAATAGTAGAATCAGGTAAATGTTTCAAAGTATCAATAACAACTTGATAAGTAGCTTGTCTAGTGTTTACTAATGAATTATAACCCATCAATCCTGGTACCTGACCTGACATAATACTGAAAGCTGAACCGGTCATGAAACCCATGACAGCTGGAGTTGAAATGAATTCAAGAATAAATCCTAATCTTAAGATCCCTATACCAGCAGCTATACCACCACAGATCAAAGCTAAAAAGGTGGCGATTTCAGGAGCTGAATATTTATCACCCTCTTTAGCTTGAACATTGGCAATAACTTTACCAACTTGCATTGACATCACCGCAACTGGACCAATACTTACATCTTTAGATGTAGCAAAAAATGAATAAATGAAAACCCCTACAAATGATGAATATAAACCATATTCAGCTGGTAATCCAGCTAACTGGGCATAAGACATACTTTGAGGTACTAATACTATACCTACAGTAATCCCAGCTACTACATCACCATAAGCCCATTTTGGGTTATAATGTAAGATCCAATGGGCAATAGGAAATACTGAACTTATATAATGTTTGGCCTTTGATGTAGGGTTGGAAAATACTGACTTCCCCCAATCAACCACTGTCACTATAGGTTCATTATATTCCAGTACTACGACATTTGAATCCAAATGATGGTCTTCTGTCACCTCATAGATATGATCTTCTTCAGTTTGGGTGATATGAGAAGCTACCGTAGTTAATTCATGCATGATTAGTTGAATAAGATGAAGAAAGAAAGTAGTTTAAATAAGAATTTTTTCTTTGTCAACTAGTTTATAGGTGTGGATTTAGGTGGTAGATTAATAAGCACCACAGTGAAGCCATAGTTAGAGACGAGATGCAACAATAAGACCGGTGGAAATTTAGGGTCTGGACACCGGAAAAACGATCCAGGCTGATTTCAGGTATCATTTATTTCACTTTATACCCATTTTATCTTTCAAATAACTACCTTTACCTTCATATCATCCATCATATATATCTATACTTCTGATATTCCTATACATCACGTGACAGCTTGCAATCATGAAAATTCGCAATCGACCATATACAGGTATGACTGCAAAAAAATTATGGATCTTTATATGGTAAGGCTGATCCACCCCCACTTGACGTAAGGCAAGAGAACACCGTTGATAGGTGAAGATTAATAGATCTACGTACATAAGCGAGAATTTCATAACATATGAAAAAGTATATTGACGTGATTTGTACTGATAATGACAAACCCCAGATTTGAGACACATTACCCAATTAGGAAAGATTATCCTTTGATATTTTCAGCTTCAACACCATCAACTAAATCTCTATATTCTTGTTGTTTATAACATTGTTCTAAGAAGATCTTATACTTAGCATTCAACAATTTTCTATCAGGATGGTTTTCATCTGAAGGTAAGATGACTTTACCTGGACCAGTCATTTTTTCCATAACTTTCCATAACTTAGCTCCTGGTGAAGTATCAGTAGTTTTAGTCAAAGGTTTTAATGATAAGTTACCTAATTTTTGTGATAACCCTTTTTGTACGTTGGATTTAGATCCGAAAGATAATGTTTGTTCATCTTCAGAATCATCTTCATCACTGAAAGGTTTCTTTTGAGGTGGTTGATTGAAATAATCAGTTTCTTCAGTCATAGGTGTCATAGTTGGGAATTGATGGTGTGATCCAGTTTGGGTTGAAGCATAAGCTAAAGTAGCCATGTTTGTGGTTGAGGCAGTAGCTGTTGGAGCAGTATAAGGAGAATGTTGACCATCACCTAATTGAACTCCACTACCAACTTTATTCAAAGAAGTTTGAGATCTTTGAGTTTCTAAGATAGATGATCTTCTAGATTTACCTTTCTTATGGATATGTTCTTGAACAGCTTCTTCAGCAGCTACAGCTCCTAAAATGGCTGAACCGAAAACCACAGCCGCATCGATATAACGAGGGATTACAATAGGTAATCCAGTACAATCGGCTAATAATCTCATCAATAAACCATTTCTACATTGACCTCCAGACATAAAGATACAATCAATTTCATGACCTCCCTTTTCCATTTCTTCAACGATTTGTCTGGTTTGTTGAGCAATGAATTCACAAGCTCCGAAATATTGAATAGCTAAATCATTAACTGATGAATCCATACTTTGACCAATGATAGAAGCTCTCATCTTAGGATCAGCAATTGGTGATCTGTTACCATGGAAATCTCCATAAAAGAACATATGCTTAGCTAATGAAACCACAGAACGGGATTTATTATCAACTACTAAATTCTCTAAGATCAAGTTAAGATAATCGAATTTAGATAAGTTAGAAGCTTCAGCCAAATGACTCAATTCGTTTGAAGCAGGATGAATAGCTAAAACATGAGCTAATAACGCACCAGTACAACTTTGTCCTCCTTCAGCTAACCAATAATCTTTAGCCATAACATCTTTATAAGGACCCCAAACCCCTTGAACAAAACATGGTTCTTTGGTCATAGCAATATGACAAGTAGAAGTTCCTGCAACAGCTGCTAATCTACCACAACTGGTAAGAATAGTTCCATTATTTTTAGAATCTAGTTTATTAGAGACTGTTGGATTATCTACTTTACCGGCAACAGTACCGATCCAACCAGCATAAGCATCAATAACCCCTGAACCAACAATACATTCGGTTGATAAACCTAATTCTTCAGCTGATTTAGCAGTCAATTTACCTACAATATCACCAGCTGATAAGAAAGTACCATTTTTATCAGGGATCCCACCAAGTCTTCTGAAATCATCTTCCACCAATTCTTCTAAATCTAATGATAATAAGAATTCCTTTGACCAACCGGTAGTTGAACCATCAACTCCTGGAGGAACCAATCCTTGTTTACATACAGTTGAACAATAAGATCTAGCTTCTGATCCAGTAGCTTTATGAGTTAAGAAATCAGCCAAATCATAGAATTTACAACTGTTAATACCTCCTGGCATATTATGTTTCAACCATTTCATCTTTGGTAATTCCATTTCAATGGACATTTGACCTCCGACATATTTAAGACTCTTATCACCAGAAGAATTGATCTCAATGGTCTCATCAACTGATCTATGATCCATCCATAAGATAATGTTCTCTTTATGATCAGTAAAATCAGGTCCAACAGCCATTGGTTCATCAGTCTTTTCATTGATGGCAACTAATGAACAAGTAGCATCAAACCCAATCCCAAATACATCTTCAGGATCAACTCCACTCTCTCTAATACAATTTTTAACACAATAACAGATAGCATTCCAAATTTCTGTAGAGTTTTGTGTAATGAAATTAGCTTTCAATTCATGTCTTGTAATTGGTCTTTCACTTAATCCCAAAATAATACCATTGGTATCAATTATACAAGCTCTAGCACTTCCAGTACCTACATCTACCCCAACGTAATAAACATCCGGTTGAGGAGGTTGTTGGATGAAATTGAAAATGGAAGATTTTCTAGAACCTAAACTAGTATGTGATTTTGAATGCAATGGTGCCATAGTTGAAAAGTTTCTTGAAAGTTGTCGTGAGTTAAATGGTGATGGAGCAATTGATATATAGTTGCGATTTGGTGGGGGAGCCGGCGCGACATGAGGTAATCGCGACATTGGGAAGGATTTATGGGAATTTGTTCGGGTAAGGGTGGGGAGGTTTGAGATAGATAGTGAAGGTATTGTGAAGGAGGAGGGGCGGGAGGTTTAGGTGAGGATATGACCTGGTAAGATGTTTTTTTCAGGGGTTCGATTTGTAACGTTGTGTGACTTAATTGTGAGATCTAGAGGGCATCTGGTAGGAAGATAGAGATAAAGTTAAAAATAGATTTAGAGATTTGGGGAGATAGTGGGAGATAAATAGATGAGATCTTGTGAGTGGGATAGGGAGGGGGCCGTAGTGTCAAAGGACTAGTTGGTACCATGAAAAAACTAGTGCAGTAGATTTTAAGAGTCTGGGATACATTCTTACCTTTTCATCTGGATCCTTTGCACAGTGTACAGCTGTACAAGGACCTGGGTGTCTCTTTGCTGATTTCAACCCGTCTTTGTGCTCTGTACTGTCTCTGTACTGTTTCTGTACTGTTTCTGTGGTGTCTTTCTACGGAATCTGTATTGTCTTTCTACGTATATCGTCTTACCACGATCCCTTATTCCCTTCATCACCACTTCCACTCCTACCCATCCCTTCACTATCTCAACATAACAAACCATCATTCATTACTTCTGATATTTATCTACAGCATCAATCAAGAAATCGAAATTCTCTGTGTTCTCCACTGCTGACTTGATATGAGTAGCATTAATTCTCTTTACTCCATTCTTCTTAGCCTCTTTAATTGACATGCCTAACAAATTGATCATGAAACATTCTAAGGCTCTTCCCACTATTATGGGTGTAGCTTGAGCCACTTTACCGATATCTTCATCACTTTGCATGATCTTTTTAATTCTAGCAGCAGGGAAATGAGTCTTTATTTTATCAAAGTTCTTAGTTAAATCATCATCTAATTCTGTGTCTTCTTTTAACTCTTGTTCGATTTCTTGCTCCAACTCGTCTATCTTCTGGTCTTCAGGTAAATATTCATCATCCGAAGTAGGATTCATTAAACTGGTTAAATCTGCCATGTTGTTGTTATCTGGATGTCGGTGAAATGTTTTCGCAATGAGGGATGGACAATGTCGCGGATTAGGGTTAAGAGTTAAGGGAGTTCATGGGAGTGTTTGAGAGTTGAAGGGGAGGTTTGAACGGGAAGAGAGGTTTGTTCGTGTAAAGTGGATTGTTCAAGGTAGATTGTTGAGTTTTGGATCAATTGACTGTTTTCATTGGGTTTTTGTTCGCAGATGAGATCCAGCCCCTTACTAAGACTATGAGACCATGAGACCATGAGACTTTGGGGCCATGAGACTTTGGGGCCATAAGACCACTGTAACTAAGACCTCAGGACTGAGATCAATGGCACTTACTGGTCAGTTCCTAGATTAGCTCCCTACTGATCTCCATTAACACCGTAATAACCACTTTACCCTCCAATCACTATCCTCACAAACCCCCTATCAATGCCGCACATTATCATATCCCAAACTATTTCAACCACTCTATCGAAATCCTACTATTGCCTCCCTTCACGCCTCCCACTCTCATCCTCAAACCCCCAAATCCCCAATATTACACCTCTAAAACACCCTTCGGTCTGTGGGAAGTTAGAAGCGATGCGGGTAACTCCCGCACAAATATCTCCCAAACCCAAAACCCATTATCACCATGAGTTATCTGGATGAAATAGCCCCTGATGTCATCACCCCTGACAATCAGAATGATATGGCTCAACCATTGAAATACCTCGATAATGTCATTGCATTATATGACTTTCCTGGAACTCAACCCAACCATTTACCTTTAACTTTGGGTGATACTATTTATGTCTTATCCAAGAACGAAAATGGTTGGTGGGATGGTATCACCGTTAGCACATCTGGAGAGATCACAAGAGGTTGGTTTCCTAACAATTACGTCCGTTCAGTGAACTACGTCCAACCAATTTTGAATAAATTGAAATCTAATAAGGAATTGGATAGTATAACTGCTGCCAACACTGCTGCTAACGTCTTAATCCCCAGTTTCACCAGTTACCTCCAAAAGAATTTAACAGAGGAACGTTCAAGTACAGGTAACTCCAGAAAGAACTCCATTGTGAGTTTTGCCAGTTCAGATGATGGTGAAACTGACCGTAAAGAGAAAGAGGAAAAAGAGAAAGATTATGATCATGACCATTTCAACTCAGTCAGTACCATTGGTACGGCATTAATGGATACTTCAGAGAATTCCCTTGATGTTGATGATGATTTCTCCCATGACCAATTCCAGATAACCCCTACTGACGAGGCAGAAAAATTAGTTATTGAGTATAGAAAGACTCATGGATCTACACCTACTTGGGTGAGTAAACCAACCATTGATGGGAATTTGATTTATTATTCCAAGCAGTTGGAAATTTATTGTACGGAAACTCCATTGTTCTCCATTGGTTTGAAAGATCTTGCCAATATAAATTTCGAAGTTCCTAGTTATGATATCTTGAACGATACGAATTTAATCATTCAGGGCCATAATCTTAACCTTACTGAAGATGACTTGAACTATAATGATTTGAAAAATGACACAAAACTCAACAATTTCTTGAAACGTGATTCCAACGTTTCTATAAGTTCAACCAATTCATCTAATTCTTTCAATAGTTATCATCATTTCATTCATCCTTTATATTCCATGGATGATTTATTCTACTACAACCCCACAGACATTAAGTATTGGACGGAATTAAAGGACCAATTCTTCTATTTGTTAGACCTCAGTTTCAAATCCATCAAAGATGCCAACAAACAATTATTCTATAAGAACTTTGGTCGTCTTAATAAACTCATATCATTATTAGCATCATCAGTACGATTATCCCATCATGATTTCCAAGACGGGAAGTATGAAAACAGTATCAAACGGAAATTCAAGCGGATTTATTCCAGTTATAGTCAAATCTATATAAATTCCATCATTCATTTGAGTTACTTACATTATGAGAATTCCAGTTCTGATGCCCAATTATTCAGTTACGACTTATCTAAGCTTAATAAGTCCACTTCAATTTCAATGTTCAACAATTCCGTTTCCACCAATGCATCGTCTATTTCCACCCTCAAACAATTACCTATTACCACCATGAGAGAAGATGAAGAAGATCAAGAGTTATCTAATCTTCAAGTTATAGAGTTAGAAATCAATTATATCAAGTTAAATCTTAGTGGACTTGTTAAGATCTTTCTTAGGGTTACTAAGGATAAGAAGTTCAATGTTAGGGATTATGATGGATCGGATAGTTCCGAGAGTGAAACTTTTGATGATACCGAAGATATGCCTCAACCTCGTCAAAGTACATATATGGATAAATCAAGGTTTAATATCCTTCCTCAGAATTATCCTCGATTGATCTTTAATGAGTTTAATGGAGGAAATTGGTGTAATCCATTTTTTGAATCAAGTAACTCCATTTTCAATGTTAGTGGTGATGACCTTAAAAATAAATATCATCAAAAGATTCTCATCAACCGAGGCTCCTATAATACTGTGAAGACGGTTATAGATGAGTTGAAGGTGTTGAGTCAAGATACCCTTCAATTGTTACTGTCAGAGAATCAGCATTTGTACTATAATAAAGCATTGAAAGAAGAACGGAACATTCAATTGTTAAGACTTATTTACAAATATCTTTTCCATGCTAGTTCATTGGTAGATATACTTGAAAGTTTTGACTTCACGGTGTTCTGCTTGATTAAAAGGTATAATTCTCAAGATGAAGATGAATCTCAAGCAGTGATGAATCGTTTCAAAAAACAACAAGAGATCCATGATGATGATGTGGTGATGTCAGAAGCACCTAAAGATGACCATTTCCAATCCAACTTAACTTTTGATTATCCTGTGGTGTTAGAATTTTTCCATTTCAAACAACAATTCCATTACCTCATTTCCAACATTATTATGTCCACTCAATCATTGACTTTAGAGGACCCCGATGTATTCAAAGGAATGAAAGAAGAAGACAATCCATTGTTTTACAATCGTGAACTCATGAGAACCCCTAGTCAAAAGGCTACCATGTTGTTGAAGAATCTTCTTATTAAACAATTGACTAATAACAAAGGAGATTCCATTTCTCTTAACCCAGATACTTTGATGGTATCTTATTTGAAACGAGGTGAAAAGTATTTCCAAGACCTTCTCCCAATCATCAAGAGTTTAATTGATGAAAGAGAAACCATCATCAATTATGCCACTAGAGTTATGCATGATGATTTCAATGGTCAATTGTTGGTTATTGAGAGGAATAACACTATGGGATCTCATGATTCTAAGGATGATGGAGGGTTCATGACAGGTAAGAAATCAAGTAAGGATACTCCATGGTATTTGGAAGGAGATGATGAATTCGATCTTCTTTTGGATATGAAAGGTAATGTCAAAGGAGGTAGTAAAGAAGCATTGATTTGTCATTTGACACATCATGACTTATTCGATAGTACTTTTAACACCTCCTTCCTCCTAACCTTTGGTAGTATGATGTCGGTCAATGAACTTATCAATTTCCTTATCCTTAGATTTAATATCGGTGCCCCTGAGGGGTTGAGTTACGAAGAGTATAATCTTTGGATTTCAAAGAAACAAAACCCAATGAGGATCAGAGTGTTAAATATTATGAAGCTTTTATTAGAAAAGTATTGGTCTAAATCTTATTATAGTGAAACATTGATGGACCGTTGGTTATCATTCTTACAAAATAGTAATGTTCTGACATTTTCAATATCCAAAACCTTGATCAATCATCTTCAGAAGTTGAAGAAAGGTGAAGTGGTTATGATTGAAAGAGAACCAGCTATCCCCAAGACACGTACACCTGCTCCTTTAGTGAGACCTTCATTGGTGAAAAAATTGAAATTGTTAGATATCGACTATGTGGAATTGGCTCGTCAATTGACTATCAGAGAATTCAAATTATATTCTAAGATCACTAAATATCAGTGTTTGGCCAAAGTTTGGGGGAAAAAATCAGGATTGAATGAGAATTTCGATAATATCACTGACTTCATTAAATCTTCTAATCAATTAACTAACTTCGTGTCATATATGATCTTGAGGAAGGACGATATCAAGAAGAGAGTACAAATTATTCGTTATTTTGTTCAAGTGGCAGAAAAATGTCGTCAGTATAATAACTTTTCGTCCATGACAGCTATCATCAGTGCGTTGTATTCATCACCAATTCATAGATTGAAGAAAACCTGGAACTTTGTGTCAACTGATACGTCCACCCATCTTCAAAATATGAACAAATTAATGAACAGTTCTAGAAATTTCAACGAATATAGAGATGTGTTGAAATTCATAGGTTCAGAACCTTGTGTACCATTTTTCGGAGTTTATTTAAGTGATTTGACTTTCATTTATCATGGTAACCCGGATACTTTATTGAATCGTTCTAGAATGTTGAATTTCTCCAAGAGAGCTAAAACCGCTGATATTTTGATCGGTTTAGATAGATTCAAAAATACCGGTTATAATTTACTATTAGTACCAGAGATTCAAAAATATTTGGAAGGATGGTTCGATAAGTGTCCAACTATCGATGAACAATATCAATTATCATTGAACTTAGAACCTAGAGAGAACGACAGTTCTAAGAAGACTTTCCCTTTTTCGAAGAATTAATGAATAATGATTTTTATATCTCTAGCGGTTAAATCTCTGGCGGTTAATTCTATTTGTACCACATTTAGTTTTTGTGACCCATAATAAACCTTTTGGTGGTTCGCAATTTCTACTTTGGGTGATTTCTCACAACGCATTTTCCATGTTTAATAGGTTAAAGAACTTCTCAGAAGATGTGGCCAAAACATTCAATGACATGAATGATGTGCCGAAGAACAATCCCATAAATCAACTCAAACAAAATTCCAAGATCCTAGCCACTTCAACTCCAAGTGAATCTGATTTGGTTCAACCTACTGATGAACCAGTTGATTCAGATCAACCCACCAATCCTCGAGACATTTCCACTGAGACTGACCCCAGTACAACTGGAGATATCCCTAGTGAAATAACAACTGCCAGAAGTACACCAATTCCAGGTAAACCTGTAGATTCCCCTACTCGAGGCAATACAGCTTCCCCCAGTTCTAATGCGAACCCTGATGGTATAGATCTCGATCAATTGTCTCCAATCTTAAGGTCAAAAATGAAGAAGTTCTACAAATATGAAGAGAAATATCCTATTTTATTGGATGCCTTTAAAGTGGAGAAAAAGAAAGGTGAATTGGTGAAAATGTTCGAAAATGTCTTGAAAGAACATACACCTATCCTGTCTATCAGTGATGCTGGGATGTTGGTAGATTTCATCAAAGGATTAAACGAGAAGAACCAGTTGGTTAATGATGAGTTGAAGAAACAAATAAATGTCAATTCCGGATTGAAAAGAGTTCGAAGAGACTTGGAAGAAGAAAATAAGAAATTAAAGGCTGAGGTTGAAAGCTCAAAGGGAGCAGATGATCTGGAAAAAGAACCTGAAGAGCTCCAGAAAGTCAAAGGTTTGATTGAGAAGCTACAAACTGAAAACGATAGCTTGAAGACAGAGAATGACAGTTTGAAGACTGAAAACGATAGTTTGAAAGCTGAAAATTCCAAGTTAGGAGAAGAAAAATCGAATTTGGAGAGTCTTATCACAGAAAAAGACCTTAAACTTGAATCAGAATCGAAAAATATTTCTTTAAAGGTTGAAGGATTACAAACAGAATTGAAAGAAACCCAAATAAAGTTAAAAGAAGCCCAAACAGAGGCTGAACAAACGCATAGTAAGTTGAAAGAAGCTCAAATGGAGTTGGAATCGACAAAGACTCAATTGGAACAAGCCGAATCAGAATTGCAAGATAAATCCAATGGTCCAGATGTCGCAAATACTACTGAAGAGGTTAAAGAATCTAATGGAAAAGGTAATAAGAAGAAGAAAACCGTTCCAAAAGCCCAGTTCGATAAGTTGACACAAGAACTCAAAACATTAACCGCCACCCATCAAACCTTGAAGAAGCAGCATGAAGCCAAAACCGAAGATGTAGAGAATTTGAGAGATCTGTTGAAAGACATTGGTAATGATTTGACCGAAGCAAGAGATAAAGCCAAAGCTTCACAAGCCGAAATTACCAAACTTCAAGAAGAAATCAATGAGTTGAACTCTCAAATAGAAACCTTGAGCAAGGAGAAGACTGATTTGACTCAAGAAAAGGCTGAACTCCAGAAAAATCTCGAACAAGCCAAAAACAACAAAACCGAAACTTCTTTGAAGTTGGAATTATCATCAGTGAAATCTTCTATCGAACACAAAGACAAAACCATCGAAACACTCACACAAAAAGTTAAGGATCTTGAGGTAAAAGAACTGAACCTCGAGAAATTGACTGAACAATACAAAGCCATAAATAAAGAGAAGAATGATCTTTTCAACAAACAAGAATATTCATTCAAGGAAACTAAAGCCTTGAGGGAGGAAGTGACAAAATTAAAGTCTTCGAATTTGAAAATTTCTAATGATTTTGAAACATTGAAAGCAAAATATGATAGTGTTAATAAGTCGAAGAATGAGATTTTCAACGAATTCCAGATTGTGAAGCAACAATACGAAGAGTTGATGATGAAGAGCCGTGAAAGTGGTAGTAGAATCGATAACTTGGTCGACGAATTGACAGAGCATCAGAAATTATTGAATGATAGAACTAAAGAAACCACCTCCATAAAGAAGATCTTGGTAGATACTCAGCAACAATTCAAAGACCAAAAACATGAATTTGATGAAGCTTTGGCCAGAGTTAACCAAGAAAAAGTCACGTTGGAATCGGAGTTCAATGTTTCTCTTAAGAAAAAACAACGGGAAATAGATGAACTCAAATCAATCACTCAAAACTATCTCCTTAAGATCACTGACCTTGAGAAGAATAACCACGACCTCAAAACCAACCGTCCTCCTCCAGTAGAATCTAACGATGAATTGGTATCCACCCTACGAAACTCTTTGGAAGAGTCTAGTGCCAAACTTGATGAGTTCAAGGAGTTGAACAATGTTCTCAAGAGACTCAATGATGAGAGTAACTTGAAGTTTGAGAAATTGAGTAAGAACTATAAACTTTTGACTCAACAATATCGAATGTTGGAATCCAAGAAGCCCGTTGTGGAAGTCAAGGAAGAAGCAACCAAAGGTCCAAATATCGATTACTTAAAGAATGTATTGATTGGATTCTTTGAACACAAGGACCAAAGAGATAGATTGTTGCCTGTGTTGAAAACGTTGTTTGAATTGACTAAAGATGAAGAAAGGAAGATGTTAATAGCATTAAAATAAATTAACCTATGTGTAAAAGTGTTCGCAGTGGGACGATAGATCTCTGAACTCTCTGGTGATGCATCTCAAGTTCTCACCCTCATCTCATCATGTTAGATCCATTTGATCAGAAGAAACAACTCATTCTCAAAGAAATAGGTGATGATACTTCCGTCACCAAAGACCTTTCACCTAAAGGAAGCATAGATGAACCTTGTATACCGATCATAAATCTTATAAATGCTCATCCTAATATGGTGACTACCTCATCATGTTCAGGAAGAGTTAGTGTATTCATTGAAGGTATTAAAGATAGAGAAAAAATTGGATCTAAAGGTAACCAAGGACATTGGATTTATGTGAATCATCATCCAGATATTGAAAATTGGTACAAAACCATCGATTATAAAATAAATACCCAATCAACACCTACTAATGAACTCACAAGATACATTTTATATAAATTTGAACCATTGATTCTACATGTGAAATGTAGAGATCTTGACCTGGCAAATGAATTGTATAAAGTAGCCATGTCATGTGGATTCAGAGAATCAGGTATTGGAACCAATAATATTGTTGCCATAAGAATCTCCATCAAATTAGATATACCTATAGGATACTATGACGAAGAGGTTGTGTTCAACGTAGATGAGACATATCTTGATTTCGTCACCAAATTGGCTAAAGATAGGTTTACTGAAAACTTCAGGAAACTTGATCAACTTTATGATGCCATTAAAGTCATGGGGGTAGTAGAGAAAAAAGTCGTGGAAACCAAAGAAGAAAGAAGAGAGAGAAAGATAAGGGAAGGATTAGCTAAACAAGCACTTAAGAAGTCACAGGAGTAATATAAGAGTATTTGATAGGTCAATGAAGTCGAGGTCAAGTGTCTCTGTCTACAAATTATGGACTAATATGAGTCAGATTGGCTTGATGTCGCATCTCTCACTAACTCTAGCGATATCTACCACTAGCTATGTCGGTGATACCGTGTCGCGACTCTACGGTTCTCTTCTGACGTTGTGCGACAAAAAATTTTTCAATGACTGAACCAACTAAAGAACCTACCCAAGAATCACAACCTATCTTAGGGGAAGATGGTAAACCTTTGAGTAAGAAAGCCTTAAAGAAATTAGAAAAGGAACAAGAAAAAGCCCGTAAGAAAGCTGAAAGAGAAGAACAATTAGCCAAAGAAAAAGCTGAAAGAGAAGCCAAATTAGCTAATGATCCTGCTAAAGCTAACTATGGAAAATTACCTTTAATCAATAGTTCATCAAGAAAGGGAGAAACCAGAGTTTTATTCAAAGACTTAAAAGCTGACCAAGATGGTGAAGATGTTATCTTCAGAGCCAGATTACATAAATCAAGACAACAAGGAGCTACCATGGTATTTGTAACTTTAAGACAACAAGATCAATTGATTCAAGGTTTAATCAAATCCAATGCTGAAGAAACTATCAGTAAACAAATGGTCAAATGGAGTGGATCTATCAATTTGGAATCCATCGTAGTTGTTTATGGTAAGATCAAGAAAGTTGATGAACTCATCAAATCCGCAACTGTTCAAGATTTAGAAATCATGGTAGAAAAGATTTATACTATCGCTGAAACTCCAGAACAATTACCTTTATTGATTGAAGATGCTTCTAGAAGTGATAAGGAAGCTGAAGAAGCTGGTTTACCTGTTGTTAATTTAGATACCAGATTAGATGGTAGAGTTATTGATTTGAGAACTCCAACTAATCAAGCTATCTTTAAAATCCAAGCAGGTATCTGTAAACTTTTCAGAGAATTCTTAGATTCTAAAGGATTTACTGAAATCCATACTCCTAAAATGATTGCTGCTCCAAGTGAAGGTGGTGGTAATGTGTTTGAAGTTAGTTATTTCAAAGGTAAAGCTTATTTAGCTCAAAGTCCTCAATTCTATAAGCAACAATTGATTGCATCAGATTTTGAAAAAGTTTATGAAATAGCTCCTGTTTTCCGTGCTGAAAATTCAAATACTCACCGTCACATGACTGAGTTTACTGGATTAGATTTAGAAATGACTTTTGAAGAACATTATCATGAAGTTTTAGATCATTTAGAAGAATTATTCATTTACATCTTCACTAACTTAAAGACCAGATATGGTAATGAAATTGCTACTGTTAGAAAACAATATCCTGTTGAAGAATTCTTATTACCAGAAGATGGTAAGATGGTCAGATTACACTTTAAAGATGGTATTGAAATGTTAAGAGCTGCTGGTAAAGATGTTGGAGATTTCGATGATTTATCTACTGAAGATGAAAAATTCTTAGGTAAATTGGTTAGAGAAAAGTACCATACTGATTTCTATATCTTAGATAAATTCCCATTAGAAATCAGACCTTTCTACACTATGCCAGATGCTGAAAATCCTAAATACTCCAATTCTTACGATTTCTTCATGAGAGGTGAAGAAATTTTAAGTGGAGCTCAACGTATTCATGATCCTGTTTTATTAGAACAAAGAATCAAAGAACATGAAGTTAACCCTAACATCCCAGGTATGAGAGAATATATCGATGCTTTTACCTATGGATGTGCCCCACATGCTGGTGGAGGTATTGGTTTAGAAAGAGTATTAATGTTCTTCTTAGATTTAAAGAATATTAGAAGAGCCAGCTTATTCCCAAGAGATCCTAAAAGATTAACTCCATAGAAACATAATTTTATATCTTTGTTATCCCTTAACTTTGTTGTCCTTATCTTTGTTGTCCTTATCTTAAATTCTCTCGTCAATTTGTCGTGTAGTCGCACCAGGTAAGCTGCGTCAGAGCTGGCCCTATACATAAAGTATTCTTTCCTGCGCGCACCAGTTATCACCAACTTCTAATGGAAGCAATGCTTGTACCGAATGGTAGCTCTAATGCTACCATTCTATTAATGGGTCTCAGAAGAGGAGGTAAATCATCTATCTGTAAGGTTGTGTTTCATAATATGCAACCTCTTGATACTTTATACCTTGAAAGTACCTCCAAACCTACCACTGAACAATTTCAATCCCTTATCGATCTTAGTGTCATGGAATTACCTGGTCAATTGAATTACTTTGAGCCAAATTATGATTCTGAGAGATTATTTCAAAACATCGGAGCATTGGTTTATGTCATAGATTCCCAAGATGAATACCTTAATGCTATTACTAACCTCAGTATGATCATAGAATATGCCGTCAAAGTCAACCCTAAAATCAACATTGAAGTTTTAATCCACAAAATCGATGGTTTAAGTGAAGATTATAGATTGGATTGTCAACGTGATATCATGCAAAGAACTGGTGATGAACTTTTGGATCTTGGTTTGGAAGGAATCCAAGTATCTTTTTACCTTACCTCAATCTTTGATCACTCAATCTATGAAGCTTTCTCCAGAATTGTTCAGAAACTTATTGTAGAATTACCTTATTTGGAATCCATGTTAGATAATCTTATTGAAAACTCATCCATTGATAAAATCTTCCTTTTCGATATTAATTCCAAGATCTACGTAGCTACAGATTCCTCACCAGTGGATATTCAGACATATGAAGTTTGTTCGGAGTTCATTGATATCACCATTGATCTAGATAACTTGTATGTTAATGAGGAAACGAGTTCCAAAGAGATCAAGTCAATAAGTTACTTGAATAATGGGTCGATACTTTATTTGAAACAAATGATAAGAGGGTTAGCATTGGTTGGGATTATAAATAATGAGAATAAGCTGGAGTTCAGTAATAATGTGACGTTGATAGATTATAATGTGAATTTGTTTAAGAATGGGTTGAAGAAGATGTGGGAGAGTAGCAGGATCAGTGATTAGGTGGGAGTGTGGTGACATGGACATACCAATTTCATTCCACTTAATCTCAACTTCTCATCTCACTCAGTTTCTCACCCAGTTTCAACTCACTCAATATCATATCACTATGTTCCTGTCTACTAAACCCTTACCACCCCTTGTCTTTCCACCTCGCTAGAGGACTACATAAATCAATTCCTAATGTATGTTTATTACCTATCTACCATTACCAACATTCGTAACCTCCATCAACAACTAAATTATGACCTGTAGTATAACTACTTGCACTCTCACTGGCCAAGTATAAAATAGAACCTACAAATTCTTTAGGTTCAGCCATTCTCTTCATTGGGATTTTGGATTCCCAGTTATCCTTTAATTCAGGATCATGAGCTGCTACTCTAACAGTTAATGGAGTTTTGATATATCCTGGTGATAAAGTATTGACTCTAATATTGTATTTAGCCCATTCACAAGCTAATGATCTAACTAAATGAATAACTCCAGCTTTGGACATGTTATACATACATTGAGGTTGAGGATCATTAACAATAGTACCTGACATTGAACCAATCAAGATAATTGATCCCTTCAAGTTATTTTTGATTAAAGGTTTAGCAAAACTTTGTGATACATAGAAAGATCCTAACCCATTGACTTTCATGATAGCTTCAGCATTTTGAGCTGGATATTCTTCAGCTGGGAAATTTTCAGCATACCCGGCAGTGTTAATTAAAACATCAGCAATTTTACCATGATGTTGGTTAATAGCTTCAAAAGTTTCATCAACTGAAGAAGCATCACCAATGTTACATGACCATGCTGATACCATACCTAATTTACCGGTAGGATAAGAAATAGGATTAGATTTCATGGTTTCTTCACCCCAAGCTACAACTTCTTTAGCTGAAATTTTGGTTCTTTCGAGATTCATATCGATTAAGGCAATGTCGGCTCCTTGAGCTAACAAAGCTCTGGAAATAACACTGGCTAAACCTCCAGAACCTCCAGTGATTAATACTAATCTACCATCAAGACGAAATGATGGTACTACGTTATCAAAGCTATAATCCATTTTAATTTTATGCTGATGGTTCTGGGGTAGGGAGGTTTATTTATATCGAGAGAAAAAGGAAAGTGCGACATACAATAGCTTAAAAGATGTCATACGACATTTCTACCGGGGCATTTGCCTATGGTTTATTACATCATAAGTCGGTTCATGATGTAATTATGACACATGGTTGGGATAATCCGGTGAATAACAATAGTTATGTAGATGAAGATTTCAACCGTTGGACTAATAGATAGTGAATATATTGGAACTCTGAAACTGACCCACCTTGCGACACTGGATTAAATCGATTTTCTCTCCGAGAAATGCGGTGACCTTTTTTTGATTAGGTAACACGAGCTAACTTCTGGGCATTAAACCCGGGATACACCCCGAGGCTGATACAGGCGAATTACTATGGAGTTATTCCGAAATTTCTCAACCCCTTTGATTAACCTTTTGACTAGATTATCGTAAGGGACGATCTTCATAATGTCCAATTGGATAATGTCCAATAAGAAAAATGATGATACCTGGGATTTACCTTTCTTACTCCGGGCAAGGGTGTGTTGGTGATTATTTTTATCATATAAAAGTCCGGATTCTTAGGCTTGTAGTGAACCAATTGCTTCATGTTCAAACCAACTTGCTTTTGTTGCTCTTTTTTTTTGCAGCAGCAGCATTGTTTTGAGATGCGATGATTCTTTCCCAATTGGGAATGATCCCTTTGGAACTTGACACATCGCACTGATACAAACGTTACCCGATAAAGGTTCTATAATATTCTATGAGTTAAACTATTGTCGTAGTATAGAATTGTCGTATCACATAGCCTGTAGAAATTCGATGTTTCCATCAATTTCTAGAATCGTTAAACCCTGTCAAAAGTCAACATAATACACGCTAAAAATAACAACGTTATCTCGGTCAACTTCCATGACTTTCCGCCAACAGCCGCCATAAATTCTCGCCATATCTACCGCCAGTCTCGTTCTGAATGGTATCGCGGAAAAAGAAACAAAACCTCATCTTATCATGTCAAGTGTTAGTAGTCTAAGTTCGAACGTTATAGAGGACTCGGATAGTATGAGACCTTCACAAAAGGATTTTCAGGTTCCTAAAGAATCTGATAATCTTAGTATACAAAGTAATGATTCGTTATCTTCAAATTATAGTGAAAATAATCAAAGACAGCCTATTGCCTTACAAGAAGATTTGTCCCGTCCTCGTACAAGAAGACAATCGTTGATCAGATCCATAACTCCACAATCGTTTGATTCCAATAAGATTTCCCGTAAAATATCTTCATATTCCGTGAAAGACATTTATGGTGAATTAGATGAAAATAAAATCGGTTTGATAAGAACCATGTCCAAGAAGTCCGTGTTAAGAACTTTAAGTGAACGTTTAGATAAAGTTGACACCTATAAGGATGTTCCTGATATTTCTGTACCTACCAAAGATTATGGGAAAGAATTCTTGGATATTGATCCTGAAATAATTACCTGGGAAGATGATGATCCTAACTTTCCTCGGAATTGGGATCCTAAACAAAAGTTATTTATGACCATTTTGGTATCTTTGTACACATTGATATCTCCTATGTCATCTTCTATTTCTTCTCCGGCAACCACAGCTATATCGAAAGATTTCGGAATCACTAATCCTACTATTCAAGCATTAACAGTGTCGATTATGTTATTAGCCTTCGCCTTGGGTCCTTTGATTATAGCTCCGTTGAGTGAGAGTGATAAAATCGGTAGAAGAGTCATTTTAAATGCTTCAATTTGGATTTTGATGGTTTTTAATATTGGTTGTGGGTTCACTAAGTCCACTGCTCAATTATGTGTATTGAGGTTTTTAGGTGGTTTGGGAGGTTGTGCAGCTTTGAATGTTGGTGCTGGTACTATTGCAGATTTATACGATGATGAATCTCGTAACTTTGCCATGGCTTTATATTCTATTTGTCCCACCATGGGTCCGGTGATATCCCCAGTGATTTCTGGTTTCGTAGTGCAAAATTTACAATGGAGATGGTGTTTTTATATTCTTTCGATTTTCAATGGGGCTGTAGCTATTCTTGGTACCATCTTTTTGAAAGAAACTTACTCTCCTAAGTTACTTAGACAAAAAGCTATCTTTTTAAGGAAGGAAACTGGCAATGAGAACCTTCATACTATTTTCGAAATTACCGGTACTAATTTGTCTAAATTTGAGATACTTAAACATACTATCTTAAGACCTATAAGATTATTATTCCTCCATCCAATGATCCTTGGTCTTGGTTCATTCATGGCTTTTACCTATGGTTTCATGTACCTTATGTTAGTGACATTTCCAAGAATTTATGAAGGTTCTTATGGATTTTCAGTTGGAATTACTGGTCTTATGTATGTTCCTATGGGTGTAGGATATATTTTGGGAATCATAGTGTGGACTTTCACCATTCAAAAGATCTATCTTGGGTTGACAGCTAGAAATGGAGGTGTGGCTAAACCGGAATATAGATTACCATGTCTTGTATTTTCAGGTATTGGTTTACCAGTGGGTCTTATTTTATTTGGTTGGTCAGCGGAGAAGAAGTTACATTGGATAGTTCCTAGTCTTGGTACATCTATATTTGCATTCTCATTTATAGCTGTTTTCCAGACAATTCAAAATTACTTAATCGATATGAACCCTAGATTCAGTGCCAGTTCCATTGCTGCTGCGGCAGTATTCAGGTCACTTTTTGGTTTCAGTTTCCCTCTTTTTGCTAACCAAATGTATGATAGATTAGGTTATGGATGGGGAAACACTATGAGTGGATTAATTGGTTTGGCTTTGGGTATCCCTTTCCCTATATTTTGTTTTAAATACGGAGAGAGTTTGAGAGAATGGGCTAATAGAAAAATCGAAGGAAACCAACAGAAGTTCGATGAAAAGGCATTGGACGAAGAGCAAATTTAGGAAGGTTTAATGCATGACGGTATATACTTACTCTACACGATTCGGTATTCTACACGACACTGCCGATACTCTATCTCTGTCTAGCAGACCTCAAGACTCTCCTTCAAAGCTTTAACAAAATAAGGAATGTTCTTATCGTTCAATCCAGCGATATTGACTCTTCCTGTTTTGGGTAAGTATACATGGTGCTCATCAGTCAAACGGCTGACTGTTTCACGTTTGATACCAGTCCACCAAAACATTCCTGTGGATGTCAATAAATGTTCAAAGTCTCCAGGAACGTTGTTCTCCTTGAGTTGGTCGTATAATTTCTGACGTTTGGCTTTCAAGTCTTCACTAATTGCAAGCAATTCTTCATACCATTGGTCTTTGAATTGGGTATACACGGTAGTGGCAATTCTAGCTCCATAAGCTGGAGCACTAGAATATTCTTTACGAATAAGACTTCTGAGTTGATCTTGAACTTGTTTATGTTGATCGTAAGTGACAACGTGAACTGCCCCAACTCTCTCACCATAAATACCCATTTTCTTAGAGAAGGATTGACATACAATAAATTGAAGACCTGATTCATGAAAGATCTCAATGGCTCTTCTATCCTTTTCTATCAGTCCTGACAGTAATCCTTGATAAGCTGAATCTATAACAGCAATAAGCTTCTTACGTTTCATAATCTCGGTGATTTTCTTCCATTGATCTTCACTCAAGTCCATACCCGTAGGATTATGGGCCACAGCTTGGAATATAAAAGCTGAATCCTTGCCCGAGGCACCTTCTAAGGTACTGACAATCTCATCAAATTTCACATCCCTGGTTTCATCATCGTAATAGTTATACTTCTTGACAATACCACCAAGACTTTCAGCCATAGGTATATAATTTGGCCAAGTTGGTACTCCTACATAAAAATTCGTAATACCACAACACTTTATAAGAAATTTAATCCCAAGACTACAAGCACCAGTACCGGAAAGAGTTTGACAGGTGACAATAGAATCATCAGTCTTACCAAATGAAATCTCTTCAGCAATGGCGTTGAATTCTTTGATCCCCACAGAAAGATTATATTCATGAGAAGGATTTTCTTCAAATAAAACATCCTTTGCTTTCTTTATACTAGGGAACTCATATGCCTTACCTGTATCAGCCCTATAAACTCCGGCAGAAATATCAAGTTTATTAGGGTGGGAGTCGGCATGAAGTTTCATCTTTAAAGCATTCAGCTCATCTGTTTGTACCGATGGAAGATCGGCAAAGAAGTCATGAGCAGTCATTGGAAATGTTAATAAGTGGGAATCGGTTGGTTTTTACATGGTGATTTTATACTGATAAGACCGATGGTTACCCGCACGAAAGATAAGGGGAGATTAGTGGAGATAAGATTGGGAAAGGAGACCAATTGATTAGGCGGAAAACGAACCCAAATAAGGTTCAAGACAACAATAAAACGTAGATTCATGATCTTTTGGTGGTACAAGTGTTAATGTGATGGTTAAGCAGTAGTCTTTTTTTTGTGATATTCAATTTATCTTCCCTTCGGGTGAATTTTACAATTCTCATCCGTTTTATCTGTTGAAGAAATAAATAAGAATAAATTCAAAATTTTTTTTCTGTGGAAACAACAACTCTTCTTCACCCAAACACTAAACTGCCATCTACTTCTTACTTTCCATTAACTTATTTCATTTCCCTCCTCGCTACGCTCGCTACTGCAGCCCCCACTATTGGGCGATAGTGACCGCATTAATTATCCGTTATCTTTTTCTCGTGAGGGTCGTCGATATGTCTAGAATTGGCAAAGCCTGCAACCTTTGTAGGTCAAAGAAAAGACGATGCACTGGTGGTGATCCATGTAGAAGGTGTTTTCTTGCCAAGGCAGAATGTCTGTATGGTCAATCAACGAAAAAAATCAAAGCCGAAGAGGATATCCAGATAAACATTGCGTCAGGTTCAACGGAAGAACTATTTAAAGAGATTGAAACTGTGATCCCATTAAACGAACCGCAGGATAACTCATTGTCCATACCTTCAAATGTGAAAACAGTATCTCCAGAAATTGTGGCCATTGTACAGAAACTCGATCGGAGCTTGTTGATATCTAATGTTACTAAATTCTTAAAATGTGGATATATATCTTATGATGTTGAAGCTATGGAACTGAAGTTTGGTACAGATAAGGAGATCAAAAGTGAAGATATAACAGCGTTGGTGTTGATTGTTTTGGCTTTGGGTTTCTTGTACAAGAGTGATTTGAATGCAGAAGATTTCGAGGTGGCCATGAAGCTTTACCATGGATGTTCTAGTTTGATTTCCCTATTCCACGAGAATATCTCCTTGGAAAATGTCGAAGTGATGGCTCTAAATAGCTGGTTCTTGAGAGCTATCAACGAACAAAAATCCTCGATGGTGATTTCCTCAATGTCCATACAAATAGCTTCCATGATGGGTTTACACAAACTAGCAGCTGATGACGATGATGATATGCTTGAAAGGAAGAAGAAAGTATGGTGGACGGCTTATTCTATCAATCGATTTTTTTCAGTACGGTCAGGTGTACCGGTCTATCTATGTATGAAACATATCACCAGTCCCTACCCCAAACATGAGGAATTACTGCCACACCATCGGATATATAATGACAAAACTTACGATTTGGCTATGATAGCTGAAGATATCAACAAATTTTACCTCAATAGGGAATCGTGCTCAACCAGTATAGTGGATAAGATTATGAACATGATCCAGAGATTAATCAAATGGAAAGATACTATCCCTTTGTATTCGCCTGATGCATTGTCACGGAGCTTATCTTCACTCAATTTGAACCACTCCCATCTCATTCAACTCACAACTATCCCTGTGCTATTGCATCTCACCATCCAAAGACTTTCAGGATATCGAGTGGATATATCATCTTTAACATCCCGAATGGTGTCGATTATTTCCATATGTCAAAAATCTGCATTGTTGAGTATCAATATCTTTACTCATATGTCTAAAGATTCCATAGCCAACTTCGGAGTTTTCGATATAGAATATTTGTCTACTTCAAGTCTCATTATTTGTATGGTGACAGTATTGAATATGAACTCAGACACTTCAGACACCCTTGGAGATGCCATCAGTTTATTGGAACATATCAAAACTTTTGGATCTCCTCATGCAAATGAGAATCATAGCAAGCTAGTGGAATTCCTAAATGAAACTCGAACCTTTGTCAATAAGAACAAATCAGTTTCATCGTTCAGTCCTTCCAGTATCCAAACGTACAGTATTCCCCAAGAAAAATATAAAGATGATTTGGGAGATGATTCTCAATTATGGGAACAAATTTACCACGATGTCTCGTTGGATATGAATAGTAACTGGGAGGAGTTCATCAATTTTTTGTAACATATGTTAATTATGCGGATATATCATTTTTGCGATTTCTAGTAGAGAACAAAAGAGAATCATAAGTAATTCTACATTCTATTTAAAATCTCTCCTCTCCAGACAAATTCATTACTTTCCCTAATCTCCAGGAAACATCATCAATCTCTTTTTCATCTTCGAACCATTTCCATCTGGAGCTTTGTTCTTCCGAGAGATTGTTTTGGATTCTTCCTAATACCCATTTACCAAAGATTGGCAACATCTTAAATCCATGACCGGAATCAGCAGTGGCAAGAAGAAGATTGGTGTAATCAGGGTGGTAATCTATAACAAAATCACTGTTGGTTCTATCACAACACCAACAAATTTTACGATCAACTACTGGTTTGTCAACATTTGGGAAAAATATTTTAGCTTGATAATCTAAAGCTTCTTTGTCAACTTCACAAACCCCATCGTTTGATTCAGTGGGTACCGAGATATCAGTTTTCTCGCAATTGACCCAACCAGCGGAACTGTTACACATCTTTAAGATATTATTATCTTCATCAGGTTCAAAACAGAACCCAATATCTCTACAGTTAAATACTGGCATGTCTTTTAAGGGAGCAGCCTCTTCTTCGGATAAATGTAAATGTCCTACACTCCACGCTTTTGGAGTGACAGCTAAATCAGGGAATACTTTGGAAATATGAGCTCCCATGGCCATGATAGTCAAATCAGCTCTATAAATTTCACCTGATTCTCCCATCACACCAAGACATTTCTTAGTACTGGAATATACCATACATTCGATTCTATCAACTACGAATTTGACTCCCATTCTCTTACAATCTTTAGCAACAAACTGTAATGCTTTGAGAGCATGAGCGTAACCAGCATGACGATTATAATATCCACTCCAGCCTTTGAAATCTATGTCAAGGGGTAAAACTCGTTTAAAGTCTTCTTCGGTAGTTAATTTTTCAACTCCACCTTTGGGGAATTTATCATTGGAGATCAAACTATTGAAGAAAGTATCAGTAACATCCAAAGTTTTCTTAGGGGCTTTGGAGGAATTACAATTAACATATCCCACTTTATGATAATATGGCTTGAAATCATCAGATTCCCACATGGAAATAGCATCTAGGGCCAAATTAGTGTAAAATTGGTCCTCATATTCAGGACGTATGATTTTATTCAAATCGTAACCTGCTGAAAATTTTGATGGAACTTCTTCTCTATCAATAACAGTAATATCGGTGTAACCATTCTTAGCTAAGTGGTAAGCTGTGGAAAGACCAAAAGTCCCACCGCCAATGATCTGAATCTTTTGGTCGCACATCGAATGAGGAATTTTAATATGGGAATGTGCCTGATTTAAATAGAATTTTCTCCTCGATTACGACTTCCTTCAATTTCGAGGAAATGGCACCACCTTGATTACAACCATAATGAGCTGATATTCAAGAAAGATGGGGTTCATTAGAAATTTAAAATCATACCATGGAAAGAGTTCGAATAACATATATTTTAGGCTGCAAAAATATCAATTGCCGCATGATTACTGCGAAGTGTTGATAGATTCTCTATAAAGGGATCCTGAGGCCAATAAAGTACTAGAGTGCTTCTCTGGGGCTTGACCAATACCCCAGAATTCATCAGAATCTTCCGGTTTACCGAAACCACCAGCTCCTGGACTTAAAATTCTGATTATATCACCAGCTTTGATTTCGATTTCTGCTAATGAAGGTAATTTAATCCATTGAATAACACCATCCCCACGGTTTCTACCAAGATAGTTTTCACCTTTCTTTCCATCTTCACCACCATAAACTCCCCATGGAGCGTAAACTCTTCTTTGGGTGACTAAAGAAAGATGTACTGGACTTAAGAATTTGATTTCTCTGATTAATCCATCACCACCATTGAATTTCCCTTTTCCTCCACTACCTCTACGAACAGTGAACTCATGCAAAAGACAAGGGTATCTTTGTTCCAACACTTCAGGATCAGTGATTCTGGTGTTAGTCATATTGGTTTGAGTACCTGAAAAACCATGATAACCATATCTCTTACCATCTTTGATACTGATACCAGCAGGTGAACCTTGACCAACAGTTTCTGTATAACCGAAACCTTTGATTAATTCTCCTTCAGCGTTTTCACCTCCGGTTCCGAAGTTAATACCGTTCATACAACCTCCTGATGCTGATGTCATACCAATGGCTTTGAATAAAGTATCAACTAATCTTTGAGAAGTCATACCATTACCAGCACAAACAGCAGCATATTTTGAAGGATTAATGAGGGAGTTTTCTGGAACAATAATATTACAAGCATCTAAAAGACCTTGATTCAAAGGAATTTCCATATCAATCAAACATCTCAAGACATAAAGAACTGCTGAATAAGTGACTGATTTAGGAGCATTCAAATTGGAGTATGATTCCAATGAAGTACCAGTGAAGTCAATGGTTAAGGAACCATCTTTACCGTCCATATCAATGGAAACATGAATTTCACATCCATCATCCATATAATCTACAGCTTTCAAAGGTAATTTTTCATGATTTTGTTTGTAATAATCTTTAACGAAATCTCTGGCGGCGATTTCAGCGGTTTTCTTAACATTTCTCATATAGAATAAAACCGTTTCTGTGTCATATTCCACAAATAATTCCTTGATCAAAGTAATACCTCTTTGATTAGCAGAAATTTGAGCTTTCAAATCAGAAATGTTATCATCAATATTACGGGTACCAGAAACACCCCAAGATTTAGGTTCTTCAATGAATCTATGGAGTAAACCATCATGATCAAAATGACCTTGGGATACAACTTTCCATGCTTCAATGTTAACCCCTTCTTCTCTGATATCTCTAGCATAACTTGAAGATGAACCTGGAGTTATACCTCCGATTTCTGAATGATGAGCTCTAGCAGCTACAAGGAATTGGATAACTCCATCAATGAACACTGGGGAGATGATAGTGATATCTGGAAGATGAGAACCTCCAACACTTGGAGAATTGGTACATAAGATATCACCTTCTTTTAAATCACCTTCCCAATATTCTAATTGATATTTGATAGCAGCTGACATAGATCCTAAATGAACAGGAACGTTAGGAGCATTGGCACACAAGTTACCTTCACTATCGAACAAAGCACAAGAATAATCCAATCTTTCCTTGATATTGGCACTGACAGAAATTTTTTGTAAAGTCCTAGACATATCTTCAGCAATAGACATGAATCTATTGGAGAAAATAGCTAATTGGATAGGATCCACAACAGTAGAATTCAAATGGAAATCTTCTTCAGTACTTAAATCAACCATAACGTGTCTTGGTAAAACAGTAGCATCTGAACCAGGTTCAATTAAAAGGGTTTGAGTAGAATCCAATAATAATGCTGGACCTTTAACAATATCTCCATTAGCAAGATCCTTTAATAAGAATACCTTAGAGTCTAACACACCTTGTTTGAATACTATAGGAGTTGTTAAGATTGATTTTTTACCATCAACAGGAGTTTTGGTTATGGCATCGTAATCAGCATAAGGAGATCTTTCAGTTAAATCACTCAAAACATTACCGGTAGCTCTAACTCTGATATCAGTGATAACCACGTCTCTTCCTTCATCATTGAAAGCAAATTCCTTTTGATGAATAGCATAGAATATACTTAAGAAATCATTATCTTCAGGTTGTTCAATCATTAATCTTGTGTCGGAACCTTTGTAACCCATATTGAAATAAGTGGTGATGTTGATACTTGAATCATCAATACCTTGTTTCAACAAAGCCTCTACAGCTCTTTGTTGTAACCCTTTAACGGTTTGTAATAATTCATCACGGGAAGTTTCACTGTATGTCTTGGAACATGGTTCTTGTTGTTCATTGATGATATCTGATAATGAAATTCCGTAAGCTGATAAAATGGCAGAATATTTGTGGATGATAACTTTCTTTATCTTTAAGATTTTAGCAATGGCAATGGCATGTTGACCACCAGCACCTCCGAAGGAAGCTAAAGAATGTTTGGTGACATCATTACCTTTAACGTCAGTTAATTCTCTGATTGGTTTGGCCATTTGGAAATTAGCAACTTCTAAGAACCCTAAAGCTACTTCATAAGGAGTTTTAACACTTTGAGGATTCTCTTTGTTGATGACATCAGTCAACTCTTCGAATTTCTTCTTGGTGATTTCGAAATCTAAAGCTTCATCTTCATTTGGACCAAAAATCTTAGGGAAGAATTCAGGTACTAATCTACCAGTAAATAGATTAGCATCAGTAACTGTTAAAGGACCCCCTTTACGGTAACAAGCAGGACCAGGATCACTACCAGCGGATTGAGGACCAACTACAAAAATCCCATTTTCGTAGAATAATCTTGAACCACCACCGGCAGCTATAGTGTTTATGTCCAATTGAGGAGTAGCAATCTTGATACCTGCGGTGATAGTCTCAAAAGAGAATTCATAAGATCCAGCATATCTTGAAACATCAGTAGAAGTACCACCCATATCGAAACCAATAACAGGAATTTTGTAATTTTCATCATAAGCAGTTTTGGCTAAACCAACCACACCTCCAGCAGGTCCAGATAATAAGGATTTTAATCCTGTGAAGTTTTCCCACGAACATAAACCACCGTCACTTTGCATGAATTCTATTCTAGTATGTTCTTCAAAACCAGGTTTTAACCCTTTTAAAAACCCATTGATATATTCTTTTAAGATTGGTGTCAAGTAACTATCTACAACAGTTGATTGACCTCTAGGTATGGTTTTGATGATAGGTAAGATTTCATGAGATAATGAAATATTAGAAAATCCAATCTTTCTAGCAATTTCTCCAGCTTCAATCTCATGAGTCTTGTAATTATACCCATGGATGAATACTATAGCAATGGAATCGATTCCTGATTGTTTTAATTCCATTAAATCCTTGGTTAACTTTTCTTTATCCAATGGTTTGATGATTTCAAACACTTCTTTGGTTTCTCCATGAACGTACTTTTCATTATCCAATAATTCTTGAGCATTATAACCGGTTGGATCAACAGTAAATGCAGGTAAAGTGACTCTTTCATCAGCTTCAATGACTTTTTCATATAAAACTCCAGGTTTAACAATCTCTAAAGCAAATAAATCAGGTCTTGATTGATCACCAATATGTAATAAATCCTTAAAACCTTTGGTTGTGACCAAAGCACAAGGAGCTCCTTGTCTTTCTAACAAGGCATTAGTAGCAACAGTAGTACCAAGTCTGATGGAAGATATCATAGAAGTATCTAAAGGTTCATGTCTTGGAACCTTCTTATCAGTAACTATTTCAATCACTCTTCTTATACCTTCAATATTAGCATCATTATAATTCTTAGGATCTACTGATAATAACTTGAAAGTTCCTTCTTTACCTCCATGTTTCCAAAGAATATCAGTGAAAGTTCCACCTCTATCAATACTTATGGTAGCTTGGTTATTATTTTTTATCGTCATAGTTGCAAAAAATTATGGGAACAAGAAATAATTTCAAAAAGGGGGTGGGGATTTATAAATTACGATCCAGCTGACAAAAGTTGGTTTAAAGGTAACAGTAACAACCTACCTTTTTCAAATCAAAAGGTGTAAAACTCGTGAAATTATAGGAAATTCCTCATTTGAAGTTTGGTCGTTTCGTCCTTCCTCAAAATGATTTTTTTGCGATCAAACGTAATCTGCCGCAGATAAGCTAAGATTCCCACTGTGGAGAATTGTTTATAAGTACGATGAATCTCCACAATGGAACTCAAGTAAGTATGAGTTCAGAAGACGAAAGTAAAACTAATGTTAATGTAGCTACTGAGATGGTAGATAAAAGTGACTCTTTTGCTACTGCCGAACCAGTTGATGATGCAACATTATTTGTTCAAGAAAGAGAGGGTAAATTTGAAATTACTGAAGCTGATGAAAAAGCTGCTTTAAGAAGAAATGATTTCATTCTTTTACCTACTCTTTTCTTCCTTGCTACTATGGGAGCTGTTGATAAAGTATCTCTTGGTACTGCTGCTTTATATGGTATTAGAGATCATCTTACAACTTTCCAATATACTTGGGTATCTTCAATTTTATTTATTGGAAGTTTGTTTGGGGTCTTCCCTCTTATGTATCTTCAAAGTAAGTATAGATTAGGTAAAGTTATGTCCATTTGTTCAACTATTTGGTCAGGTTTAACTTTATTAATGCCTGCTTGTAATTCATATGGTGGATTTCTTGCTTTAAGATTTTTAACTGGGGTTGTTGAAGCTGCTATTGTTCCTGGTTGTACTTTAATGGTTACTAGATTTTACAGAAAGAGTGAACAAGGGGTTAGATTAGGGTTTGTTTTTGCCTTTGCTTCTTCAGTTATTAATGGTTTCCTTTCATGGTTGATTTATTATTTTGGTGATGGGTTACCAAAATGGAAATACCTTTACCTTTTAATTGGTTCAATTTCATTCTCCTTTTCTGTATTCACCTTATGGTTCTTACCTGATACTCCAATGAATGCCCGTTACTTGAGTGAAAAACATAAATTTATTATTGTTAAGAAAGTCATTGAAAATCGTACTGGGGTTCAAACCAATACTTGGAGTTGGTCTCAATTCAGAGAAGCTGTCTTTGATGTTAAAGCTTATATTATCTTTTTATTTAACATCGGTATTAATATTCCAAATGGTGGTCTTTCAGCTTTCTCAGCTATTATTATTGCTTCACTTAATTTCAGTGCCAGAGAATCATCTTTAATGACTATTCCTACTGGTGTTATTGCTACCATTGCCACTGTTGTTATTAATTACTTTGCTGGTAGATTCACCAATAAGAGAATTCTTCTTGCTATTCTTGGTTTAACCATCCCATTGATTGGTGCCATTATTTCATATGTTGTTCCTGAAACCAGTGTTGGAGCCCGTTTGTTGGGATTATATTTGATGTACTTCTACTTTGCTCCTTATGTTGTGCTTATTTCCCTTAGTCAAGCTAATACTTCAGGTAATACTAAAAAGAGTGTTGTTTATGGTATTAATTATCTTGGTTATGCTGTAGGTGCATTAACTGGAGGTCAAGTTTATAATTCTGGATTCACTGGTGGATTCATTGCCATGATTTGTGCTTACGTTGCTTGTATCCTTCTTAGTGGATGTTATTGGTTGGTTTGTACTTACCAAAACAAGCAAAAATTAAAAGTTATAAATGCTGATGAAGAATTAAAAGGAGAATTTGAAGCTTTGAAAGACAAAACTGAAGATGTTAATGTTTTATTAGATGTAACAGATAAAGAACAAAAAACTTTCTTATATACTAAGTAAGGTTTTTTTATTTTAATTAGAGATAAATAAATGTACGGAATTTAGACGATTGGTGTGCGGAGGTCAATTTCCCTTTTTAAATTACATGACTTCCCCCTCTGGAAAATAAAAAAATATTTTTTAAGCTAATTCTCGGGATTTGGTCCAATCTTTTAGCCAATCATGTAAGCGAACCTAGGGCTCTCTGTGATTATCAAATCTAGGTCCATTTTGTGACTTTTTCAATGTTCATGATTCAGGTCGTTGATTTACCAATGATGGGGATTACTATCGCGGAATCGATAAGGAATCTTTTTTAACTTTAATTAATAATGTCAGCATCTAAGGCTAAAGGTACTCGACGTAGAAAGTTCGATCAAAGAAGTAGAAGTGGATGTGCTACTTGTAAGAAACGTAGAGTGAAATGTGATGAAGTTCACCCTCTGTGTTCAAATTGTACTAGATTATCCTTAACTTGTGAGTATAACCAACAATTACTTTGGCACGAAGATGCCTTGGAAAGAGGTATATCATTTGGAAGATCTAAGAAGTATCAAGTTATTAAGGACCAACGATCCAAGAAAGAATCAAGCCAGAAACTTGAGTTGACCTTGTCTGAATTAAGTCAACAGAATGAAGTGTGGGTTCAGGTTAATGATGAGATAATCTTCATAAATACCTTGATTAAGGATTTCAACCCTGAAAGGAAACAAACTCATATTTCCGAGAAATTCAAAGGTATGATGGAAATATATAGTCAGTTGGATACTGCCAAAGAACCTAGATTTTTCGAAGTGTATGATGATTTCGATACTCAAGGTCTTGAGATCAATAGTGATTTCTTGGTAGATAATGCCATGGAATTACCCAGTCAAAGTCTTTCACCATTATTTAATTCCTTACCGAGTATTCCGTTGGCTTTTGATTTCGATAAGGAGAACTTTTCAAAAGAACTTCAAGCTTATGATTATATGATCAATAAGATCTTCCCTAATTGTATTTGTTATGGAGGAGATTTCAAAACGGTTGAAAATCCTTACTTAAACTATTTGGTTCCAATTTCTACCAATTCCAGCATCTTATTCAAGACCTTGATCTATTATAGTACTCAGGTATTCTCATCCATCAACAATGAGTTCAAAGAAATCTCCATCAAATACAGGAATGAAGTGTTGAAAGATTTACCAGAACTCATCAGATTTAAACAGTTGATAGATATCGAAGACTGGGAAGATGTATTTGGGGTGATTGTGATACTTTGTAGTTCCAATATCTCCTCAGATTGTGATATGCAATGGGTTATCCATTCAGATGGTGGGAAGAAGATGTTAAACAAAATGTCAAAAACTACAGATCCTTTCAAGAAATTCTGTATAAGATATTTGACAGTGCATGAAGTGTTCAGAGATACTATCGTACAAAATCACGATAATTTCAAGTACTCTGATCATGATTTATTCAAAAACGATCACGACGATAATATTGACGTCATGTTAGGTTGTTCTATCAGTTTGGTCAAAACTGTAGACGATATAACGAAATTGGGAGAATATTACGAATCTCTTGAGTTTGAAACTTCCAGAAATAGAGTTATGTTAGAAAAGCTTATCCTTGACAAGCGAGATGTGTTGGTAAAAGATTTGAAGAAATTGAAACAAAATTTCAAGGGAAAGATTGATAAGAATACTTATGGTATTATAACCGTGGCAGACATCAAGCAATTATCAACAAGATTATACTTATTGGCTAGAATTGATTTATTCTATTGTAAGTTGAATAAAACCAATGTCAATAAGATTTATAATCAGATTAATGGATTAATCGTGGAAATTGTTGACAAACTTAAGTCCTTGGATTATTGTACCATGTCTATCACTTGGCCCTTATTCTTAATTGGAGTAGTGGGGAACAATTTGGATGAGGAAATCAAATGGTTCATCATGAAGAAGTTTTCAGAGATGGAGAATTTAAGAGGTTTAGCCAATATCAAGTTGGCAAGGAGTAACGTGGAAAGCGTGTGGAAATACAGAGAATTAAATGAAGATAAATTATTGACTTGGAAAGAGTTGATGGATTTCAATAGTGATACTCTTAGTTTAGCTTAGAGTTTCACAGAGGTTAGGTTAGGAAATACAAGGGCATCGTTAAATTCGTTACTATAAAACACTCTCTTAAAGCTGATTGACTGTCTTTTTATCATAAAGTGATTTATCCCAAAGAGCATCAGCCAAATCTAATCTAGTCAACATTTGTTGATTAGAAGGTCTCTCAAAAACTGATTGGAAAACATCATCAATGTTACTGAAATCTGCCATATCAAATCCTTTAAGTAAATCCTGTCTACTAAAAGCATCATAAATGTTCTCATTATTGAACTCTTGACTTAATTGAAGATCTTGTTCATAAACACTTGGTGTATCTGTTTCAGGCTCTTCCCATAAATCATTGATTCTCATTCTGAATATTTCAACCGGCTTATTGGCTAATGTCCAAATTTCACTACACTTCTCCAAGAAATTGAAGAAGAAATTGATCTTGGTTGATATGTTGGTCTTGAATTTGATATCTTCCGATATTTTGAACCTCCACAATAATACACTTATAGATAACACAATAGCATAAACTGAAAGAATGTGTGGACAGAATGATTGATAAGTCTCTTGTTGGTATAATAATGCTTTGATGACGATTTCCAAATCATCTATAACATCATCACAGATTTCCAAAGGCATTTTAATCACATCCAAATTGATGTTCTTCGATCCTAAAGCAGCCATCAGAATGAAAGGTCTGTTGATACTTAACATGATGATGAAATAAGTGTACCTTGGTCCCATATAAAGTTCATTGTGAGCAGTCTTCTTAAGTATACTTTTATTCCAAAACAATTCTTTACCCAAACTTTCCTTCCATTTCAAAAGTTTGAGGTTATAACTGGTCAATATCTCTGACCTCTTAACTCCATTAGTGGCTGATCCAAACACTTTATTCAAAATATCATCGGATAAAATGAGTAAAGCCACAACGGCTCTTAAACAATAGAAAGCCCTGCATGCATATTGGCGGTCGGAGGCATTGTCGTAAAATATGAAATCTTCAATACCTGTTAAATCCCCGATATCCTGGGAATCAGGGATTGTGACGTCAGTCAATTTCAATGTTGGTGACCTTCCCATAACTAAACAAATCAATCTTTCAGCCACGAAAGAACCCCAATAAATTCTACTTCTTAATTTACCAATTTCAAACGGATAATTGCGGTACACATCTTCTCTAGTAGATTTGACTATCAACCCTGAACTAGTATAAGTAGCATTGGCTGAATTAATGTCGGAATTCGACCTTTTAGGTAAAGGAGGTGAGACATTCCAATCTTGAGGATCTAATTCAAATCCTATATCATGACCCATACGGAAAGCTAACCCTGATAACAACCAACCACTTGCCAATTCACCTCTTCCCAAATCATAAAATGCAAGACAAAGTAACGTTTGAAGCTTACAAATAGAAGATTCTCTTATGAAGTATTTCTCATCCCCATTAGTGAAGAGTCGTTGTTTGGCTAATTTATAGTATTCGTCGGCTTGAGATCTAATGAACAGGTCTCCTGATATTCTGGCTCCCAAGGCACTGATAGCATAGATGAGTTCTATGGTGACAAACTCACAATCAATCTCATTACTCAAGTAAAAATAAAGGAACGATTCTCTATGAATGAAAAGAAACAGTGATGAGTACATCCATTTAAAGAACAACGAAATGCATTCCCTGAAAATGGCCACATTGGCTTTCAAAGGCTGTTCTTTAAAGTAAAATAACCTATAGTCTTCGTAACCATATTTGCGTCTATAGTCATTCAACTCATTCATTTGATCAATAGTTAAATTATACTGAACTACAGGTACAGCAGGGGTATTGACTGTAGCGAGGTTTCTGTCAATAATCAAGTCATCGTTATAGATACTCGTAGGTCCAAGAACCATGGAAGCTGTGCCCGATTTACCTGAAACCACGAGATGATTAAAAGCATCACTTTCCCCAGATGAGCTCACTGATCCTTCTTTGACATCCCCCATAATAATCGATTTTAATCGTTGATAATCATTGATATTCGTTTTTAAAACGTCTAAGAACCTTGAATGTTCTTCCTTCAAAGTTTCAATCATCTTTTCATTCATTGTATTAGTTTTCTCCAATCCTTCTATATAACTCGTAGTAGGACGTTGTCTCCGTCTATCGACATCGGTATATTCACATTCCGTGTTTTTGGCAATACATGTTGAACAAGGTTGTTGCCCATCACATTTCCTCTTACGTACTCTACATGTAGTACATGAAAGACTGGTTCTCTTTGCACCTACCATTCTAGGCATCTGATGATTTGTGTTCGCAGTGGGGAAAATACGAGAAGGTCCAGAAAAGATGATGCTTTGAGAAATGTCACACTTAGAGACTTATCGTTTATGCGTTAATTAAGACTATTTTAGGCTTCAGAGTGGGGACTATCAGTGGTAGTGGACTTGGACAGTTTACGAGCTTTGTAGGTGGCAAGAATACCATAGGTTCCACAGCCAACAGCACACATCCCAGCAATGACCCCAAACCCTTTGATGTATTTGGGGGAATCTTTTGTGGGGAATAAATAAGCCCCATAAATCTGTGCTAGATTTCCAAGTGCATTAATGAGAGCTAAGCCTACACCTCTGGTCTTAGAATCTCGAGTGGAGAGAATAGACGATGCGTAGGATAATGCCAATGCGTTACTGGACCAAAGGGTAGATGCCATTAAACATAACATAGCATATCGAAGTTTGAATCCATAACAAGTCACCACCACTATGGCAAATACACAAGCTATCAATAGAAGTACTGATAAGGTGTACCCCCTGTATTTGATGTTTCTATCACTGAAATACCCCACAGTCAAATTACAGCAAAATGCTGAGGCGTATATGGGGATAGTCATGTACTGGATCATGAATCCTGTATACCCTAATCCGCCTACCAAAGTAGGGTAAAAATATGAAAGTGTACTTGATCCAACTATAACCATGTATCCTATGATTAACATGACAACCTGAGGGTTTTTGATATTTCGAAGTAAAGCATTCAAAGGGGTGATGTCGTGACCTAAATTACTCTCCACGTTATCCTTCTTAAGTCTGGCTATTGCTATTTGAATATGACGTTCGGTAAAGAACCTGGAAGGTTTCATATGTTGAGGAAGGGGAAGCAAGGTGAAGAATCCAATAATACCAATCACAACCGTAGCTGATCCCTCTATTATGAAAAGCCATCTCCAACCAGCAATTCCTCTAGCACCATGAAGATGTTGTGTTATCAAACCAGCTATCAATCCCCCAAAAGCTCCCGATAAGATGGCTGCACTGATATATGCTGAAAATCTTTTGCTCTGTTCATTTTTCCGGTACCAACTTGATAGAATTAAAAGGATAGAAGGGGCAAAACCTGCTTCAAAAAATGCAGTAACAACTCTTAAACCAATTAATTGAGCATAACTATTAACAAGGGCAGTCAAACCAGTTGAAACTCCCCAAGCACACATGATACTAGGTACAAATCTAGCAGCACCTATTCTAACCATGACTAAATTAGCTGGCACTTCAAAAACCACATAAAATATGAAAAACACAATCAACACTATCAGATAATCCGATGAACTAAGACCTAAATCAACATCCATACCACTTTTATAAGCATTTCCTACATTAGTTCTATCCATATATGACAATAAATACATCCAGAATATCGTTATCAACAAAAAACAATCAAGTCTACGTACCAACTGACTTTCTTCCTCAGGAGAGTAAGTAAACTCTTTATATTCTCCTTTATCCTCCTGATCTATATCTTCCACCATAATGGCATCACTCATTGACTCATTTTTGACCTTAAATGCTAGACCCATGTCAAGCGGTATTCTAAACCCTTGATGATGTTCTCTTTAACTAATGAAAGATTCTACCTTCTTTACCACACTGCTGGACTCTCTTAGAATCAATAAAGTTGAAAATATCTCTTGATCACACAAACTTTCCACCTAAATATCAGTTCATAGATGTCGCGTGAAACTACCCCATATTCGCGGGGAGGACAATCGCCAGGCGATGAGGTCAACGGTCGAAGCACTGGGACGGTGACGCGATGGCGCATCGAAGATCTAGAATTAGTTTCATTTCCTATTTACTTCTTATCAAATGGTCTATTTACTTCTTATTGGTTTTTGATGGTTTTCTAATTGGGCTTCTTACTTGAAAGGGTTTACTTCCTAAGGGCCACTTCTCAGAACCCACTTCTCGAAGGCTACTTCTTATAAAGAGCTTCATCCCAAAGAACATCTGCTAAGTCCAATCTAGTCAAAATTTGTTGGTTAGCTGGTTGTTCGAAAACTGATTGGAACACATCGTCAATATTACTAAAGTCTGCCATATCAAATCCACTCAACATATCTGTCTTAGTAAATGCATCATAGATAGTGTCATTGACTTCGGAATAATCCAGAGTGTCTACGGTATCCACTTTATGACCTTCAGCACCTTTCTCTTCATTCCACAAATTATCTATTCTCTTCTTGAAGATTTGTACTGGTTTATGAGCCAATGTCCATATTTTACTACATCTTTGAAGGAATTCGAAGAAAAGTGATATTTTGGCTGATATGAGTTGCCTAGCTTTGATATCTTCGGAGATTTTAAACCTCCATAATAACACACTAATGGCTAAAATCACCGCATATACTGATGTTATATGAGGATAGAATGCATGATGGTCATCTTCTTGATGCTTCAAAGCTCTGATGACGATTTCTAAATCCTCAATGACATCATCACAGATTTCAATTGGCATCTTCACAATATCAATATTAACATTTTTAGATCCTAAAGCTGCCATCAGAATAAAAGGTCTATTAATACTTAACATGATGATGAAATATGTATACCTTGGTCCCATATAAAGTTCATTATGAGCTGTCCTTTTAAGAATACTTTTATTCCAGAATAATTCTTTTCCTAAACTCTCTTTCCATTGTAAAAGCTTTAAATTATAGCTGGATAAAATATCTGATCTTTTAATTCCATTGGTATCTGAACCAAATACTTTATTTAAAATATCATCAGCGAGAATCAAAAGTTCAACCACTGCTCTCAAACAATAGAAAGCTCTACATGCATATTGACGTTCAGATAAATTATCATGAAAGATGAAGTCTTCAATACCTGTTAAATCCCCAATATCTTGAGAATCAGGGATTGTTACGTCAGTTAATTTCAATGTTGGTGACCTTCCCATGACCAAACAAATCAATCTTTCTGATACATAAGATCCCCAATATATTCTACTTCTCAAGTTATTGATCTCAAACGGATAGTTATTATAAAGATCTTGTTTGACATCACTCTGGGATAATTGCTTTAAGTTGGCATATGAAGCAGATGTAGAATGCATGGAAGAGCCACTATGAGGAATGGAAGTAGTAACATTCCAATCACGAGGATCTAACTCAAACCCAAGATCATGACCCATTCTAAATGCTAATCCCGATAATAACCACCCACTTGCCAACTCACCTCTTCCTAAGTCATAAAATGCAAGACAAAGTAATGTTTGAAGTTTACAAATTGATGATTCTCTAATAAAGAATTTCTCATCTCCATTGGCGAAAAGTCTTTGTTTGGCTAATTTATAATAATCATCAGCTTGAGATCTGATAAACTCATCATTAGATATCCTAGCACCCAAAGCACTTATAGCATAAATTAACTCCATAGTAACAAACTCACAATCAATTTCATTGCTCAAATAAAAGTAAAGGAATGACTCTCTATGAATGAAAAGAAACAGTGATGAGTACATCCATTTGAAAAACAATGAAATACATTCTCTGAAGATGGCTATGTTAGCCTTTAAAGGTTGTTCTTTGAAGTAGAATAACCTATAATCACGATATCCATATTTTTGCCTGTATTCATTCAAATCTTTCATTTGATCCACGGTCAAATTATAAAGAATCGTAGGTCCTTGTTTTATATTACCTAATTTTTTAGATTGATCTTTGTTCTCCATGATGAGATGATCATTATAAACACTGGTGGGACCCAAAACCATTCGAGTACTACCAGTTTGGCCAGACATCACAAGATGATTAAAATCATTGTCGATGGATTTAACGAGTGCCGGGGTTTTATTCCCATTAATTAGATCCATAAGCTTTTTGTGGTCATCTATATTCATCCTTAAAGCATCTAGGAACTCCTGATGTTCATTCTTTAATGTTTCAATCGTCTTTTGGTTCTTAGTGTTGGCTTCTTCTAAAGCTTCGATATAACTAGCTGCGGGTCTCTTTCTCCGCTTGTCATCATTTGTATATTCACATACTCTATCCTTAGCAACACATGAAGTACAAGGGTTACCACCACTACACTTACGTCTCCGGAGTCGACAATGTATACAACTCAGACTGGTTCTTCTGTTAACCATGGTTTATTGTGCGATGGATCTCAAAACCTGGAGAATTGCGGGGGTTGATTTATGGAAGATTTCCGATGGAGAAAAAAAAAAATTTTTCTTCTCTTCAATAGATGATGATGATGTAGATTCCGTTTCTGTTGGTCTAGAATTATAGATTTCATCAAAAAACTTACATTACACTATATATTTTCAAGATCGAATTTTCTCAATCTTCTGTTTGTATAAACTGCTGAAAGGAAATAGGTTGCGCAACCTAAGAAACACATTCCAGTAATGACACCAAAACCTTTAATATATTTTGGAGAATCGGTCAGTGGGAACAAATAAGCACCATAAATTTGGGCCAAGTTACCAAGGGCATTAATTAAAGCTAAACCAACCCCTCTTGTTTTGGAGTCTTTATCAGCTAAAGTTGAAGCTGCATAAGATAATGCTAAAGCGTTAGCAGCCCAGAGCGCAGATGCCATTAAACATAACATGGCATATCTTACAGTATAACCGTAACAAGTAACAACGACAACGGAGAAAACACCGGCAAAACATAATAATCCTGATAAAATGTAACCTCTAAGATGCATGTTTCTGTCACTGAAGAAAGCAACAACTAAATTACAAACAAATGCAGCAGCGTAAATTGGAATGGTCATGTATTGAATCATTGAACCAGAATATCCAAGACCAGCAACTAAAGTTGGGTAGAAGTATGAAAGAGTACTTGAACCAACAATAACCATGTAACCAACAATTAACATGAGAACTCTAGCACTTTTAACATTACCTAATAAAGCTTGTAATGGACTGATTCCGTCACCTGAATCGTTATCAACGTTATCTCTCTTAAGACGGACCATGGCAATTTTAATTTGTCTTTCAGTAAAACCTTTACTTGGTTTCATATGTTGAGGAAGGGGTAATAAAGTGAAGAACCCAATGATACCAATAGCAACAGTGGCAGCACCTTCAATAATGAATAACCATCTCCAACCAGCAATACCATGAGAATTATGTAAATGTTGGGTAATCAAACCAGCAATTAACCCACCAAAAGCTCCTGATAAGATAGCAGCACTAATATAAGCTGAAAATCTTTTACTTTGTTCATTTTTACGGTACCAACTGGATAAGATTAAAAGAATAGCAGGAGCAAAACCAGCTTCAAAAAATGCAGTAACAACTCTTAAACCAATTAATTGAGCATAACTATTAACAAGGGCAGTCAAACCAGTAGAAACACCCCAAGCACACATAATAGCTGGAACGAATCTTGAAGCACCAACTTTAACCATAACTAAATTAGCAGGAACTTCAAAAATAACATAAAAGATAAAGAATACAATCAAAACGATAGAATATTTTGATGAGTCAATATCTAAATCAACATCCATACCACTTTTATAAGCATTACCAACATTGGTACGATCCATATATGATAAGAGATACATCCAAAAGATGGTAATCAATAAGAAATAATCAAGTTTACGTACTAACTGTCTTTCTTCTTGTTCAGTATAAGTAAACTCTTCATCTAATTCAATAATATTGGAACTTCCTTCATATTCAATACCTCCTAAATTTTTAGAATCTGAATCTTCTAAATGTGATATTCTTGGTTTCATACTTTCACTACTTGTTCTTTCCATTTCACCTAAACTATATAAATTATTAAAGTTGAATTTATTGTTTAATAACTTATTGTTCCAACTCATCTTCTATATATATTTATTTGAGAACGTATATTTGTTAGAGGGTGGAACTGTTCTTGCGACCTTCTGCATCACAGGTAAAATTCCACCCATTCGGTACCCCATACTTTCCATAAAATAATGAAAATTGCGGATCTGTAATTCCGCGGACTTTTTTTCGCCTGATGACTGGTCCATTCCCCGGGTTTTATGACACGGTATTCCCATGAATGATTAAATTATGTCATGAAATTGGCGGAATTGTATAATAAGATGTGGGGATGATCGTCCTCTTCCCCAGATTCCCAAAATTAAATACGAACTGTCCCACTTTTTTATTATAGTGGCATAGCCAATTTCATCTATCTTTTTGACAGTTATTGTAATCGTATCGTAATCGAATAGTTTACAAAGCTTATAGGCTAAAGGTTAAACCGTTTAGAAAAGTCTTGGTCCCAGGGGTTTTTATATATTTATAAACAATATCTATTCTATATATTAAGCTTTGTTTGAAGATCTGAAAACATCCATCCAATATTCCATTCTTGAAACCAAGATTTCATTGGACTTATCTAACAAATCAGTTAATGGTAATTTGCTGGCACTTTCTTCGAAGAATTCCAAGTGAGTGTCCAAGACTAATTTATTAACATTAATCTTGGACATTCCGTATTCGATATTTCTATGTACTAATTCTGGGGTAAAATCATTGGTACCGTGGAGACAAACTCTAATATCTTCAGATTTAACTAAAGGTTGAAGGTTTTCTAAAAGATCAAATCTTAATTGTGGTCCACTTGGAGGATAATCTCCATGGAAATTACCAATAGCTGGAGCTAAAATATCAATTCCAGTTTCAATAAATAATTTAGCTTCTTCAGGAGTAGTTAAAATACCTTCTAAATCAGCAGTATCACAAACACCATCTTCACCACCTTCGATTCTACCTGGTTCAGCTTCAGTAGCTTTATGATGTTCATTACATAATTTAACTAATTCTTTAGTTCTAGCAAGATTTTCTTCCTTTTCATAATGGGACATATCAACCATAATTGAATCAAAAGGTAATTCTTTTGCAGCCAATTCTACTAATTTAGGATCTTGACAATGATCTAAATGAATAGCAACTGGAACTGAGGCTCTTTTAGCTAACATTGATGCACATCTAACCAAATCACCATTTGAATGTAAAATGGCCCATGGGAACATTTGAATGATAAGTGGAGATCTCTTATTCTCAGCTGCTTTAATCATTGAGATAACATGATCAACATTATAGGCAATAGTTGATAAAACCCCATATTTCCCCTTTTCCGCTGCTCTTAAAATTTTCAACGTAGTATTATCTTTCTTCCAATCACTCATGATTCCAATTAACAAAGTTTCTAAGTGATATTTGCCCTTGATTAAATAAATGAAGTTACTGGAGGGAGTTAAACTTCCGCCTTCGGATACTCAACGGTTCTCGAGTCGCGTTACCCCATATTTTGGGGAAAAATACTTCCCCCATATTTGGTAGTTCCGCACGTCAAATCAAACGGTTTAAATAGTGTTGATTCCTTTGAAAAAGTAATATAATATTTTTAAACAATGTTAGGTGAAGAAAAGAAAGATTATAAATGGGTATCAACCTTACCAGAAAATGAATCACTTGTTACTGGTCTTCCAGACAGAGTTATTGTTATCACTGGTGCTAATACTGGTATTGGTGCTGCTGTTGCAAAAGGTGCTTTAGAAGCTGGTGCTAAAGCTGTTTATAACATTGATTTAAGAGCTCCTCTTGAAGACAATGAATTCGCTGCCCTTCAAAAAGCTTACCCAGGTAAAGCTCATTATCTTAATGGTGATGTTACTAAATTAGATACCATTGTTGCTGCTTTTGATAAAGTTATAGAAGCTGAAGGTACTTTAGATGGTGTTGTTGCCAATGCTGGTATTACCATCAGAAAAGGTTCTTTAGAATATACTCCAGAAGAATGGGATCTTATCATCAATGTTAACTTAAAAGGAGTTGTTAATACCGCTAATGTTGCCATTAAAAACTTCTTAAAATTAGGTAAAAAAGGTTCAATTGTTGTTACTGCTTCATTAGTCGCTCACGGTACCAACAAAGCTGCTCCATCATTACCATACCAAGCCACTAAATCTGCTATTTTAGGTGTTGTTAGAGGTTTAGGTTGTGAATTCGCTTGTCAAGGTATTCGTGTTAACTGTGTCAGTCCTGGTTATATTAGAACTGCTTTAACTACTTACCCTGATACTGATCCATTATGGAGTACTAAATTAGATATCTGGGGTGGTATGCACAGACTTGCTGAACCAAGAGAATTAGCTGGTACTTACGTTTACTTACTTTCTGATGCTTCAAGTTACACCACTGGTGTTGATGTCAGAGTCCAAGGTGCCATTGATGCTTGGTAAGTTATAGATTATAGGAATTTTGTAGATAATTATTACGAATCATCTAAATCCATAGTTTCTTCTCGATCATGTGACCCCCAATAATTATGACAATAATTGTGGACACTAATACTATAAATATTCAACGTTTTTTTTCCTTCAAATACAATTACAATGAAACCTAACTTCATTGTTATAGTCGCTGATGACTTAGGTTTCACTGATTTAAGTGCTTTTGGTGGTGAAATCGATACACCAAATCTTAAGAGACTCGCAGATAACGGTTTAAGATTTACTGATTTCCATACTGCGTCAGCATGTTCCCCTACTAGATCAATGTTACTAAGTGGTACTGATAACCACATTGCAGGGTTGGGTCAAATGGCTGAACATGCTAGAAATCACCCTGAAGTGTTTGAAGGAAAGCCTGGCTATGAAGGTTATTTGAATTTTAGAGTTGGTGCTTTATCGGAAATTCTTCAAGATGCAGGTTATTATAACTTCATCTCAGGGAAATGGCATTTAGGTTTATTACCTGATTATTGGCCTAGCAAAAGAGGATTTGAAAAAGCCTTCACTTTATTACCTGGAGCTGGTAATCATTACAAGTATTTTCCACAAGCTGGTGATCTGCCAAATTTTATGAGTCCATTATATGCTGAAGGTGATAAATCCTTTGATCCTGATAATTTACCTGAAGATTTCTATTCCACCGACTATTATACTGACAAATTTATAGAATACTTGAATCATGAGTCAAGACAAGACCGTCCGTTTTTAGGTCTTCTAACTTACACTGCTCCCCATTGGCCATATCAAGCTCCTAAAGAAGTGGTGGATAAATACAAAGGATTCTATAAGGCTGGTCCTGAAGTATTAAGATTGAAAAGATTGGAATCTGCTGCTAAATTGGGTCTTATTCCTGAAGGTGTCACAGCACATCCCTTGGTAACAGCTAGGAAAAAAAGGTGGGATGAATTATCTCAACATGAACAAGATACAGAAGCTAGAATCATGGAGACCTATGCTGCTATGATTGATGTTTTAGACCAAAATATCGGTAAAGTCATTAAAGCCTTGGAAGACAAGAACGAGTTGGATAATACTTTCATAGTTTTCATGTCCGATAACGGAGCTGAAGGTATGTTATTAGAGTCCTTACCTCTTTTCAATGCTAAAGTTGATTCGTTGATTGATGAATTCTTTGATAATTCCTTGGATAATATTGGAAGAGGTAATTCTTTTGTTTGGTATTCTGATCAATGGGCACAAGCTGCTACTGCTCCGTCTAATATGTATAAGATGTGGACTACTGAAGGAGGTATAAGATGTCCTCTAATCATTCATCACCCGAATATCATAAAAGAAGAAAGTAGAGGTTCAGTTAAGCATGAATTTGCTACAGTTATGGATGTTTTACCCACCATTTTAGATCTTGCAGGTGTAGAACACCCTGGAGAAACCTTCAGGGGTAAGAAAATTGCTCCTGTGAGAGGTAAGTCTTGGAAAAGCTACATCACTGGTGAATCTGAGAAGGTTCATTCTGATGATACTGTCACTGGTTGGGAATTGTTCGGTCAACAAGCAATAAGAAAAGGTCATTTCAAAGCTGTTTATATTCCACAGCCTCTAGGTACTGGAGAATGGCAACTTTTTGATCTTAAGAAGGATCCGGGTGAAATCAATGATCTTGCTTCCACAAATAATGACAAACTTCAAGAATTGTTAGAACACTGGAGTACTTATGTTGCCGAAACAGGTTTGGTGGATGCAACAGGCACAAGAGGTGCTGAAGACGATTTCGAACTCAAAATAGTCAGTTTGTAGAGAAAATTAGACGAAAAAAATCCTTGCCTCTCATTAAGTTTACTGTATAAACTACCTTCCCAAATTTAATCTCCATCCAAATTGCTTGGTAATTTTATACCAATCTACATACAAATTCCCATTTTGATTGAGCTCCCAGACTTTCTGTATAACAGTCCATAATTTCTGGTATACACTAAGGTAACCACAACATTGTATCAAATTTTCGAACAAGCTCTTGACATCTTGTCTATCCTCCTTTGAGGTGGCTGCTAAAGCTGTAACAAGCATAGGGAATCCCAAACTTTTCCTGAATTTAGTCTTAACTAAGAATGCCACTCCTTCTTTTAAATGGAAAAACAACATCTCTATTTCAGGTACAACTGAAGGTAATTTCTTGATGACCTGTCTCAAATAAATTTGTGCCGATATCTGATAGACATCAAAAAGGGTCAAATGTCCTTCCAATTCTTCTGGAGTATTCAAATGTTTCAAACATGACAAGTCTGGCTTGGTGAAAAGAATTTTCTTATCAAGTTTTTCTGCTTTATCTATCACATTGGCCATTAACTCATACTTACTACAATCTGTCAAATCAAGACTTACTTGTAATGTACTGTATTCTACCAATAACGTCACTATTTCTCCTATTATTAATGTTAAAGGTCTTATACATCCTTGAGCTGGATCATGAGCATTGGATACATTAGAAAAAACGTCGTCATAATCACTTATAGGATAAAATGTTCCATTTTCATTGGATTGGGAAGCTAAAATATCAAAGTAAGCAAAGTTTTCAGCTAACAAGATCCCTTCATGGGAGAAATTCATTAAATATTTGAAATTTCCCGGCATTCTATTGATCATGTTAAAACAACTGGTGAAATGGGTTGACCATTCATTGATATCTCCCACAGAAATATTCATATAAACCAAAGACATATATGAACAGAAATTCACCATGAACTTTTCTTCGTTCAAATATAAATTATTCTGGTCTATAATTCCCATAACCTTCTTACAATAACCTTCAGCTTCTTCATTTTCTATCAAATAATTTATACCATCGTTTTTCATCATTTTACAACCCCATCCAATCAAACTATACAACAAAGCAGGTTCTTTTAATGCTAGCGGTATATAAATTTTGGAATAGAAATTGTATTCTTGAGGTAAGATGCTTAACTCTGGTAGTATGGACTTACAATAATATTCAAAATATCCTATTTCTGACTCTGACAAATCTACAGGTAGTTTGATCTTAAGTTCAGGATCTGGACTGATGTATTCATTCAAGAGTTTGAACATGTCATTATTGTAACCATATGATATTGTATCTATGTTGATTTCATCGAAACGCTGATGTTCCAAGTTTTTCATTATGATTTCTCCAACAATGTCCTTGCACACGATCGAATCAACTTTCCTTTGTGATTTGACAACACTGTTTTCCAACAGTTTGTACCTGCAGATTTTATTTGACTTCAAACATGACGTACATATTGGCTTGATTTCGTCACACTTCTTCTTTTTCTGCTTACACTGGAAGCACCCTAGTTTAGATCTTTTCTTCTCTGCCATTATGGCTTATCAGTTCAAGTGCGTGAAGAAAACTCTGCGATTGCGCAAGACGGGAAAACAAAAATGGTTTTCCATGTTTAGCAGCCTTGTATAGTTTGAGTAGCAGATAATTGCTAAAGGTAGGTTCATCATATTAGGTAGGTTTTAGAATGGTAGCTTTACTGTCTTATGCTTCTCACTAAAAAGAGATATGTCTTTAGTTGTAATCACCACCTTCGTTCGTTAATGCACTGTTATAGACGGAATTAAATCTCCATGAATGTATTCTTTAAAAGATCTTATCTTCAGACAACAATTGCCACCATCGTAGTGCCCATTTGATCAATAGTGGTTTGAAACTCAAACTCAATTAAACTTTGTTCCTTTTTTTGGTTTGGGAACACCAGCGATCGACGTAGACCTTAAAAGATCGCCATTAATACTTTGATCGAACTTCTTTATAAGGCTTCTATGACGAATTTCATGTAACTTCTAAGGAGAGTGAAAGAGTTCGTAAACTTATCTGATGACGTAATCAATATCTAGATGATTATCGCACACCAAATATACGAACTTTAAAGGCTCGAAATTAAAATATCAATTTCACTTCATGTCATTACCCACAAATGAGGATATAGAGCTCCATTTGACACTCTTAAGAGCCATCAAAAGGTTGAAAGAATCAGTGGTTTTAAATCCCCAATATCAAGAATCCTTTCGTGAGAAATTATGGGAACTATACGTCACTAATGCTGTAAGGAACTATATCATGTTTGTGAGTAGTTTGAAGATAATTCATGATCAAGGGGAAGATATTGTTAAGTTCATAGATGAATTGGACATTCCTTTGAATATATTAATGGTGTGGCATTCGTTCATGTTAAATCCGAAGTCATTTTATGACAATTTCAAATATAATGATTTTGAAACCTTTTGCAAGATTCCATTTCCTTTACCAAAAGTCAATTCTATCACCAATGACGTTAATGAAACTTTCAAACAATTCATGACCAAATATTTTAATGACTTTGACACAAAACCAATCGATTCATTCGAGACTTTAACGTATCCGGTTTCTTGCCCCAATTGTAAGCTTCTGTATGGAGAAATAAATTTGTTCACGAGATTCAATGGTGGATTTGCCGATCAATTCTTCGAAACTATAGGATCCTGTAAGTGTTCCTCCCGGTTGAACCATCAAGTGTTAAGAACTTTCAAATTAATAAGTGACTGCAAAAAGCCTACACCTTTACCGGGGTCTTACAAATACTTTCGTTCAAATATCACCAAAAGTGACGTTCTTCTTCTAAAAGCAAATGAGCACATTAAAGGATTTCTCTTCACTAATGAGAAGGAATTAAGGGAAATATTGATTGAAGAGTTTGTTCATAAATACAAGCATAAGTTTAGCATTCCAGAACTTCTTTTGCTTAGAGATTACGTGGAAACCAACCCAATATATCTTACTGTTGAAAATGGATTAGAGATACAAGAAGATTTGGTCGCTTGTGTCATCAGACAAGGCAAGTTTATTGATAAAGTGTTACAAACTGATTGGATCAATAACTCCTTCAACTGGATCAAGAACAATCTTGCTTCACCAACACAAAAATCTATGTCAATCAGTCGTTATGAAGAATTTTTTTCTTTGATGAAAGATTCTACACATCCTATAGTTCCTACTATTGATATAGATTTGGTATGGCATACTCATCAGTTGAATCCCAGGCATTATTTTTCATATTCCAAGAAAGTTACTGGCACAATTATTGATCATAATGACAAGATAGAAAAAGGAAGGTTGAACACTTCTTTCAAGAAAACTTCTGAATTATATGAGGAAAAATATGGCAAAGCATATTCGACTTGTAGTTGTGATTCTTGCACTGGAAAGCCTGAAAAGACATGGAAATTCTTACTGCAAAGGGTCTTCAAGGCAGACACATCTCAACACATAAGTCAGCACAATGCAATGAGAGTAATTACTGGTCCGGTAACAGATGCTGTAGTGGACGAGAATTTTCCATTAAAGTCTCATAATTATGTAGTAAATCCCGAAGAGCCAGCTAATCAGTACAACCTGAATCATGTGGATCTATACCTCAATGGAAAAGAATTGGATAATGTGGATTTTGCAAGTGCGTGTTCAGAAATTTCCAATGCAGTTCTGTCTAAGGAAGCATCTACACATCCTTCCAAGATGTATCAAGAATACTTAGATGAAGTTAAAGCTTCCAAAGAAAATTCCAAAGCCCAAATAAAAAATTTGTCCTTCGGTTGGGCAAAAAAGAGCCCAGATTTTGGTTTTTATTTTGAGCCAGGACCCGCCAAACCTCGTCAACCACTGAGACTTTTTGACCCAAATTTTAAGCCTAATCGTAATAATCTCAATCAATCTGGCAATTCTAATCAATATTCTTCAGGGTTTGATGACAGATCCACCGAAGATACGAGCTATCATCAAAGCACTGATAGTTGGGGCGACCAACAGTCCAGTGGAGGTAACTTATCCTCTTGTGCAGGAAACTCATCCTCTTGTGGAAGTGGTGGTAGTGATAGTTTTTAAATACATATCATTTCGTACTGGTCCTTAACCAATTTTCATATCGTAAGATTCTATATGAAGGATCTTAAGTAACTGGTGCCAGTGGTTTCATTGCACAAAAATTCCTCAAGCTTCTAATCTTCAATAGTCACAAAGACATTGGAAATGTCAGAGCTGCCGCCAAAGGTGATCAATTAAAAAAAGATGCTGGAGAAAACTTTGGCTATGAAATAGTTGGAAATATTAGTGCTCCAATGGTGTAGATGAAGCAACAAAGAATTTGAATAGCCCTTGTAACTGAATCATGGAATCAAAGTACTGATGAATAAGGTTTACTCAACTTTATGTTTGGTTATTTTGCATGTAACCGAAACGCTGAAAGAGCTGCTTGGGAATTTGTAAAAACTGAAGATGTTAAATTTACTTTGAGCACTATTGCCCCAGGATTAGTTCTTGGTCCTCGAGCTCATTCTGGTGGTGTTGAAGAATCTTTCAACTTCTCAAATTGAATTGTTGAATGGTCATTTGAACGCAAAACTTGACTCTGAAATACCTGTTTTCGATGGTAGCTTTGTGGATGTAAGAGATGTTGCTAAATTACACTTGCATGCCTTTGAAATTGATGTTGGAAATTTTTGCTACTTACCAAAAACGGTTATTTCTCCATGCAAACATGTGTAGACCTTGTCAGGGAAAAATTCCCTTCTTTGAGAGACAGCGTACCTATCGGTACTCCTGCTGGAAAAGACGTTCACACCAGATGTGCTCCTTGGGAAAATAAAAGAACCATGTCTTACTCAGAAAGCTCAATTCAATTGGAACAGTCAGTGTTGATACTATAGACCAAATTGTAAGTATATAGAGAAGTATGCAGAATCTCAATTTCAAAAAAAGTTTCGCAACCACCGTGTCGACTGTGTAGATAAATTTTCCATTGTATCGATACAGAGACTATTGACTCGCAACCAACTTACTGAAAGATTGTTCGACACTTTATTCTTCTAGTTACAGTTAGATTTACTTCTAATAAAACAATTTGGTCAGAGTAGAGCGGAAAACTTTTTGTGGCAATCTCACTGTCCTCCAGGCTGAGACCCAGCGTCATACCTTCTGCGTATCCAATTCCAAATTGAAAATCGTAACAGAGCCATTGATCTATGGGTCTGATTGTTGGTATGCATAACCAACCCTCAAACTCTTAATCAGCGCAAATTTTGTTGGAATTAAGGCTTTAAAAAAAGGATGCGGGAAATATTGAACGAGTCGATGTGATTTGGAGACTAAGTAGACTTATAGTGCCTTCCTCCTGATAAGCAGACTCGCCAATAAACCACGGCATTTGATATTGATCTGTTGCAGCTCCCCTTTTCTGCTTCTATTTATGTTCGCTGATTCAGTTTATCCGCCTCCGTTTATTTACCGCTTTCGTCTATTTCCGATATCTATTTTACCGCATCCGTTTATTCGACACTTTCATCTTTTCACGCTCCCATGTTTTTCGGTGGAGCACTAACTCGAATTACTCCTTGCAAAAAAAAACAGAGATAGCAATGGTAAAATCGTACTTAATCACAGGCGCCAATAGAGGAATCGGTCTCGGTTTGGTAAAAGAAATTTTACAAACTGAAACTAATCAAGTTTTTGCAACAGTGAGAAATCTTGATAACGTTGCCGATTTGAAAGCTATCGAATCTGACAGACTTCATATTGTAAAATGTGATATTTCGTCCGAAGATTCCATTGATGAATGTTTCGAACAAATCAACAAGCTCACAAAATCAATTGATATAGCTATTTTAAGTGCTGCTTTGATGGGGGGAGTTTCTGAAGGACCAATGGAATTAACAGACTCCAGAGAATCCTGGAATGATTTCAAAAATAATGCCATGCAATTTTTTGGAGTCAACGCGTTGAGTCAGATTTACCTCGCCAATAAAGTTATTCCTTTAATTGAAGCTTCCAATGAAAAGAAATTGATATTTGTCTCAACTGGTCTAGCTTCTTTGGATTACACTCGTAGAGCTAAATTTGCTGGAAAGATTCCTTATTCCTTTTCAAAGGCAGCACTTTCCTTGTTGGATGCAAAGTATGGTGCTCAATTGAAACATAAAGGTGTTACTGTTTTAGCTGTTTGTCCAGGTATGGTTAATTCAAGAAATTTTCCTCAAGAACAGGTTGAAATTATTTTTGGACCTTTTATAGAAATGGCCCAAAAGTTCAACCCAGATTTTGAAGGTGTTATGTCTAGTGAAGAGGCTTGTAAAAAATTTTTAAAGGCCATTGAATTTTACGGTGTTTTCCATAGTGGACAATTCCTTAGTAGTAATGGTTCAGCAACTGATTTCTGATCATATCTGATGTCCTCATAGTCACGACATCAGCGATATTACGGCGAAACTTGTCCAAACCAAAGAATATGTTAACATTTTGTGGAAAAAGACTTTCTAATCTTGAATCAACTGAAGATTTTAAATGACAAGGAGACTTTTAGTATGCAATCTTATGTAATGGAATGGGTTCAATTTTTATGGAACATTCAACACGACATTAATAAATACAACCTCCTCACTCTTTCCGTCTCAGTATGTTCATTATGGCAAAGATTCTGGTAGCTATAGGCAAAGCACTCCAATTGACAGGACAGATATTTAAAATTGCTCATTAATCTATTCTGACAAGCTATTGTATTCTTGATGGCGATATTTCAGGGGTTCTTCACAGGGGTGGTAGTTCCAATGCAGACAATACCAGGGGACGTTCAGAATCATCTGGTTTCATTAGATATGCAACATATTTGCCAAGGTTAATGATTTAAGTCGTGAAAGTTATTTCTGCAGATTCGGATGTATTGAATACGGCGATGAAGGAAATATATGTGCCCCCACTACTTCAAATAATCCATCTATCTGTTCGAAAATAGGTCCCTTGTTTTAGGTTACCAAGCTCCAATGTTAGGAGTGCGATGTCTGCTGCTGCTCTCTCATATTTTTGCAGCCTTAGTTTTAAAGATTTTTTTCGCAGCCATTTTTTAAGTGTTTGCTGATAAGCAATTATGGCGAAAACCACAAAAGCGATCCAACTTACCTGAGCTAGAAACCTTATCCCCATACTCCAAAAGCAAGTTTTTCTTCTATAAATGATACTTTTGGATAGTTCAAGGTATTTGAGTAAAAATTCAATCGTTATATGACCTGGTGTCGAGGTTTGAATTCTGATTGTGGAATAGGACTGAGTTGCATGTTTGGAGATAAAATCATTAAGTATCACTTTTGTATTTGTTGTGATTGATCCACCAAAATCTCCTTCGAAAGATTCTTCTTGTGAGTGAATGACTTTTGAAGACCAAGCCTGATCATTCTGACTGCGCGACTCAAGTAATCTCATCCGCATCAGTCGAAAAAGCCATACTACATACTAGGGAAAAATACTAAAGATTCTCAACGAGCTGGAGGAATATTCAATTTTCACGGGAACTCCAATTTTTCTGGCAGCAATTATCAGTTATTAACGCAGGAGATTACAGGTTTTCCGGAAAAAATAGGCAAACTTCCCTATTGTAGCTTTTTTAAGCCGTCCAACATTTACGGTATAGGTTTTTACACGTTGGAGTGAACAATCGCAATTGTTTGAAAAAAATATTATTATTTTTTTTTGTCTTGACCAACACATACAACAGGACGATCTCCCTTGGTTTTACAAAGAGATATGAGCCCCAATCGGACTGAGGATTCAGAGATTTCCCAAAGACATAAGCGCCCTATATACAACATTGGATTATAAGCTGTAATAAAATTAACGGAAATCGTGTTCTAAAGTAAACTGAAATTTTGGTTGCATGAGGGTAAAAGAATGATATTAAGAAGAATTGCTCAAAGATTTAAGAATCGGTTGGCATTCTTGTAAGAAAATGTTGGGTTCGTTACCATGATTTCTATTCAATAAATTATAATATGAATCAATTTCAGCGAGTGATCAGTATTAGTAATTTTGAATTCATAGAGATTTCTTGAGGAAATTCCTTTGAATGAATGGACCTCGCATATTATGACTATCAGATAATCCAGAAATCATTGTGAGCTATATGGCTAAAGCTTTGAATAGCAACTATTAACACAAATTGTGTTAACTTCGGTTCTCCATACGACTTATCAAACGAGAACAAGGTGAAGGGTCTATAATAAATGGAAGAATATCAAATGATCATCGACCAGTTCACCTATATAGCTTTCGAACAGACTTGAATGGACCGGAGCTCTTGTAGAATCTTGAGGTATCACGAAACTACGAAAAAGGGTGGGACTTCGAGAAATGTTCACGCGACCCAGCTAATGTCAGACTATTCAATTTTGCTTTGAATAATTGGCTGGTTAAGCAACGGAGTTAACATTCCGCCCACCAACTAGGGAACAATGGACTTAATAAAATTGCATTGGCAGAAATCTAGAAAATAATTCTCCCCAACCTGAAATGCAATTGTTCGGAAATTGGGATGTAATTATCGTGCAAGATTAGCCGAGTCCCGTCATTAGAATTATCCTCTCAAATTGTATGTAATGAAACCAATAAAAAGAAGGCAAGTTTTGATAAAAATTTTCACTCTCTGACGATTATGATGCGAACTCGACGCACCAATTTCTTACACAATTCCGATGTCGCTTACATTTCCTTTCCTCCCTTCGCCTCACGGGTTCTCAAAATCGAGAAATTCGAGGAATATCGTCAGGATCAGGACATAGCTCGTAATGACAATCTTATTGTTATCCTTTGATATGAATTCTTGCTGGTATGTTTCCAATTCAGGAAAAAATATAAAAGATTTACCATAGAACTGCATAGAAAAGATCCCATTATATAAATCACCCTTTTTATATATACCTAATCGGATTATACAGGAAATATGACCTCAGCACTTTCCTCAAATACAGGACGTTGAATTCCGTTTCACGAATGTGGTCATAGAAAATTTATGTCTGCAGGACTTACGCATACTTGAAATATTTCCGCATTTATTCGCTTTCCTGACCCAATTAAGTCTAGTGTAGTAATGAAATTGGAAGCTAGAATATATGGATTCTCTACGCCTTTGATAATTACAACGAATAGAAATTCGATTGTTTTGTTTGTGGAGGGTCGAATAACTGCCTATATTCAGGATTGATATTTTTTCGCAATAGACAATCAGGCTCAAGTTGAACAACTGGGTTGAATTTGAATTGACGCAGGGCTTCGTAGACATTATTTTTCAGGTGACGAGCATCATCATTTGAGCATCGAAACAAAGCGAAATATTTATTCCAAACCAGAAACTTTCCTGTATAAACTCTCATACCACAAGATTGACGAGGATCAAGATTTGTTACTGTTTACCGCAAAGGTTATACTTTGAACTTTTGTATCTCTTATGAAGATAGGAATAGTTCTGGGAGTCGAAAATACGGAATGAAATTCTCTGTTCAACACCAATATCTGAAAATACCGCGCTTTGTGCCTTGTAGTAAAAGATAAAGAATTTAACCTATGTCAATTCGTCAAGTAAGAATTCGTGGTCTTCCAAAAGAACTCCTTTTTGCGCTCTGAGTGTTTTGGACCTGGTTGTCCTCGTAAGGTATTTTAATCATCACACATTTACGGATACCCAACAGGTCATCGTTGGAAAGAAATTAATACAATTTCATCCTGCTCTAAACACTAATTTTCGGAATTTTTTAAACATGTTTGTTAATTAAGCTTCCTACAGAACCCTTAATACATATTGCAATTTACCTTGCTCACTTTTTCTTTTATACGGCTCATTGAAACATTTTGGCGGTATTGAATTAAAGTTTCTTTAAAATGTATTTAGTCTGAGCTTCATTTACAAACTCTTAAAATATCTGCTTGCATTGGAGTTGAAAATAACCGCTGGTTTTCCGTTAGTTTCAAAACAAGACCGCTTCCTATTTCGTTTCCGCAATTTGTTAATGGATTTTTACGGCAAAGTAAAAAATATCCAAAAAAATATAAAATTTTTGTCATTGTAACATGATCATTTGGTCGAAAACATTAATGTGTGAGCTTACGAGGTTTATCAGCTTATTTAATCAAGCTTTATTGTTGGGAAAACCTCCCTTGTTCATAATCTCACGAATGAATAAATACCTCTTTTGAAGTATTTTTAGCGAAAAAGGAAATTTCGTATTCTCAAACTTCCATCTTGGGTAATATTTACATGAATTTCAGGAATTTGCCACCTTGCATACACTCCAAGAAGTTCTAGCCTTCCTTTCCCTTCTTATTCACTATATTGGGAAGGATTGTACCTAGAGTAGTAATTAATATTGTTATTGTACTCAAATTATGTAAAAATAGTAATGGACATGACGGCTTTCGGGGCTCATTTGTGAAATTTGATAACAGATTCGATATAATTATTTCCATATAAATTATCGTTCGATTTCCCATTCCACAAAACAAACTTATTATTATGTTCACCAGGGTAATAACTTTCTTGTTATTATGCCTCCATGTCTGCGCTGCATCGCTTCCATCATGTGAATTCGAAAATCTTAGCAGTGGATTCCACGCAGAGTACATCAATAATACCTACCACGATTGTGGTGGTGATAGTGATGATGGTTCTGAATGTCCCGGATACCTTTCAACTATCAATAAGAAAGCTGCATCAATAACTATGGATAATGTTCAAAATCTTACATTTAACATGTATAATGGTGTCAACAGTGCTGCTCCCAACTATCAAAATTTTTATGGAAAATATGTGGATGTCAATAGTTTTGGATTGAGAGTAACTGGTTATTTTTATGCTGCCCAAGCCGGTCAATACAACATCTCTTTTTCATTATATGATGACGCGGTGGGATTATACTTTGGTAGTAACAATCAATGTTGTGGTGATATTTCCGAAATCACTGGTGACACCCCAACTATAGTATCCGGTAATACTGTTGAAAATCCCACTCAAGTTTACCTGTTAGATCTTGAAGAAGGTTATTATCCTATGAAATTAGTCTACGTCAACTGGGCTGCCAGAGCATCCCTTAAATTCAACATAACACAACCAGATGGAACGGTTGTTACCTCAGACAATTTGCAAGCCTATTCGCCAAACTCAGGTACCATCTGTGTCATTAGAACCACGACTACTACTTCCACATGGACGGAAACATTTGGTACCACTTATACCGTGACACCTACTGAATCTGGTAATGTTACTGCCACTGTCGTTGTTGAAGTTCCCCCTTTATCAACTACCACTATCACAAGTGGTTCAGTCCCAACTGGTTACTTGACTACTATTACTACTGGTTCAGTTCCTGTCACTGAGTACGTTACTATCACTCCTACTCCAGACATTCCAACTACAACCATCACTAGTGGTTCAGTCCCAACTAGTTA